>JAQHUG010000082.1:6116334-6128151 GCA_028555095.1 Dicrostonyx torquatus | reverse complement strand
GGACTACTCTTGCACAGAGCAGGAGTTCAGTTTACAATGCCCATGTTGGGCTTTATCTACAGCTCCAAGGAACCCAACACCCTCTTCTAGACTCTGGGGATACCAGTGCCCACATGTACATAAACCTACACATAGACACATGATTAAAAATAAATCTGAAAAATCATGTTACGATATCAACCTTTTCCATGTGAGTCACACATTCCACACACTGATGATCCGTAACAACCTTCTGTGCTGCTTTTGAAATTCTCCTGTAAGTCTAGAGTTATCTAAAAATAAAACATTTTCTTAAATCTTCATTGAGACAAGTGATACTTGGTTATCTTAAGGAAGTCCTTTGGTTTTCAATACTATGAAGGTATTGAGGTGATGCCTTAAAATCTTTATCTCTTAGTGACATACACTTAAATTTTAAATAATTATGAAATTACTAAATTATAGCCATTATCATGTTATTTGATTTAGGCAAGAATTATGACTAGTAAATGAAAATATCATGAAGAAGCCAGCTGCTTGTCACAAAATATCTCCCCGTCATGTATTTACCAAATACCAAGAGAACGAAGTAACATGGCACGCACAGCTTCACCAAGTATTGCCTGACCATATGCACAGGGATGGGTATGGTGCCAGCACCATGTACCTCTGCCAAAAATACATTGCTCGAACCTTAATCACACAGAAGCAGCGCACAAAACCAGACCGGGTGACATTTTATCAAACAACCTGTGCTCTTCAAAAACTGTGGGACTCAAGAAAGACCAAGTCGGGCTGAATTACTGTTTCAGACTAAAAGGAGACTAACGAACCATAAGGTGTAAACGCAACATGCAGTATTGAGCCATAAGAAAATTCTCTTTCCTGTTCAATGTACCAATGGTCCTTTGAAAATTTACATTTCCTGATTTTGATCACTGTATCCTAGGTATGTAAGAGATTGTTTTCCCCTTTAGAGACACAAGGGAGTGTTTGAATACAAGGGAACGTCACACCTGTAGTTTACCCTCAAATAGTTCAGAGAGAATAAATCATCCACACACATGAATATGCATGTATGCATATGTGAGTATAAGGAGACACGATGCTAGAATATTCATTATATCCATATAGCATTTGTGTGTAGCATGTGCTATATTTATCTGGAGAGAAATCGCTGAAGCGAGTGTGTTAAAATTTTAACCTTAAGGGGGTCTATAGGGCACATAAATATCTTTTATAAGCTTTGTAACTTTTCTAGAACTCTGAAACTATCCCTCCAGAAAAATTTAGTGTGGAAAAGGGGAAACCGTAACATTTGAACCCACATAGTCCCACCCATTTTCTGTCTGTCCCAAAGCAAAACTTCTCCACGAGTCCATCACTCATTAGACCATCTTGGCCACTTTTGGTTTCCGGTTGCTACTGTACCATATCGCCATAAACCTGGTGTGTTAAAACAAGTAAGCTTGTGATCTTGAGTTCTGATGATCAAGAGTCCAAGTGAGATCTTCTTGGGCTAAAATTGAGGCCTTGACACCTCTGCAGCGTGCTCTGTGCAGACTCTAGGACAGTGGGCTTCCTCACCTCTGTCGACTTCTAAGGACCCCTCTTCCATCTTCGAAGCCAAAAGAACATCACCCTCCAGCCTCCCTCCGACTTTCTCTTTCGGTTCCCTTTTCCACTTGAAAGCATAATTAGATTGGGTCCTCTAACATAATCCAAGGTGATCCCCCATAAAAGCAACTAATAGGCAAACTTCGGTCCATCTTCCGCCTGTGTTCTTCCTTGCTATGTAACAGAAGACACACCCTGCTGGGACTGGGAAGCCAAGCTCTTTGGGAAACATTCTGCCCATCACAGGTAGCCTTTGCCAAGAATGCTGGCAAGTGTGGCCTGTATCAAAATCCTTCCAGGTAATCAGGTCCCCAAACTAACTCTTCCAGAACCGTATCTCTAGTTAGTTGTCAATATTGTGATCAACACAGACGCAGCTCCCTTGGTCTTCCCAATAAGTTTTCTGGCTGAATTTATTTTCTGGATGTGTTTGTTTGTTTGTTTGTTTGTTTCAGGAACAGCCTTTCTTCCTTTGACTGTTAGTATCATTGTCTAACCAAGCCTATAAATTGAAAGGCTGTTGCAGACAAATAAATTTTGCTGATAAGAAGACTCTTCCTAATGTTTACCTTAAATTGCCTTTGCCGAAATGTTATCATATTTCTTTCTGTCATCAGTGTGACAGTAGCAGAAAGCAACTAGTCAACATCTACTTTATAAAACCCTTTTGGATTTAGAGTCTGTCGCTGTGTTCCTCCAACAGCTAGATAATATGTCAGCCAACCAGCCAATCCAGGACAAAGACAAGTCAGGCTGGATTTTGAAGTGATGGAGTGATAGAGTCAAGCCCTAAGATAAATACTGTCTGTGCAGGCTCCAGGGCCATGGGCTTCCTCCCCTCTGCCAGCTTCGAGGGACCCCTCTTCCATCTTCAAAGCCAGAAGCATCACCTTCAAGCCTCCCTCTGACTCTGATTTTCTCTTCTTCCTTTATCCACTTTAAAGGATGAATAGATTGGGTCCTCTGATATAATCTGGAATGGTCCCCTCAATTTGACCAGTGTAACCCCTTCAGGCGTCCCCCCTTGGTCAGCACACCTCTTTTTACCCCTACCCTTTACCTTAAAATTCTTACTGCTCAGATTACCCATCCTCCTGTCTGGCATAAAACACTCCTGAGCAGCCTGGGTAAGCTCAACTCAGACCCAAAGCATTTTCCTTTACTTGTTGGTAAAAGCTTCTTCATTTTTTAAGACTGTATGTGTGTGTGCTTGTGTATGCATGTATGCTTGTGTGCACGTGAACGTGTGTGCATGTGTATGTGTATGCACGTGTGTACATGCAAATGTGTGTGTGTGTGTGTGTGTGTGTAAGAGATAGAAAGAGGAGAGAGAGAGAGAATGTGCAGGTCCACACTCACGTGTACATACATGCATACGAAAGCCACAGGTCAACCTTAGCTGCTGCTCCTCAGATGCCATGCTCAGTGTTTTGTTACTGTTTTATTGAGACAGAGTGTCTCGCTGGCCTGCAACTACCCAGCTGGGCTAAGGCTGGCTAGGCAGCCAGCCCCAAGAATCCCCTGACTCTGTTTCCTCTGCATTTAGTTTATAAGACCATGACACCATACCCAGATTTTATTACATAGGTGCTGGGGATCAAACCCAAATTCTTTGCCCCACGACTATGTCCTTAACCCTCGCTCAAGTCTGGATGATTCTTTTCCTCTTCCACAGGAATAATTATTCACTGTCTTCTCTATGGCCTTCAGGACATACTAGAAGCTCCCTCTCGCAGGCAATTGACTTGTGGTCCTGTAGTTCTCTATACTGTCATCTCTTCTCTTTCTGCCATTGAGTTTTATCTTCATTTCTAAGCTCAAATCTGGCTACTAGATAGTGCTGGCAAGGCAAGGCTCACTAGCCAACTAGTCTAGCCTACTCTAGAAGCACTGGGCCAGTGAGAAGCAGTTTCATACATGGGGCAGGGTGGGGGACAACTTCTGAGGATTGACACCTGGAGTTGATCTCGGGACTCCATCTGTACCAGAAGGAGGGGGTATTTCTGGAGGGATAGCATTAACGTTTTCTCAACTGTATTCCATTTCTTAAAATTGCCATTGTGAGACGAGCAAACAGACAAAGAGAAGAGACACCATCTCTCTCTTCTAAAATGTATAAACAGGAACCAGCCTCCCCCACCAAAAAAAAAGAATAACTGAGAAAGAGAGAGAGAGAGAGAGAACAAATCAAAATCATCAGCACAGCTAAGCAAACCCCCACTGAGAACTGAGACAGGGATGGTCCTCTCCAAAGCAAAAGCACACAGGGTATTGACCACAGGAAGAGCAAGATTTATCTGTGAAAACAAACTCCCCAGAAACACTCTGAGCCCTCCCTTCTAGCCAGAACCATCAATTATGATTATTAAGTGCCTGCTCAGCTGCGGAGTAGTGGAAGAGGCAGGGAGGTTGGGTAACTAAGCAACGGGCTGGAAACTCAAAGGGTAGGAGTTGATTCTGGCTCCTCCATAAAAGTGATAAGTGGCCTTGGGTGAACTCCCCTTCCTTGTTTTCTTCATCGGGAGAGAGGAAAAGCAGAGAGAACCAAACACTGCACTTGTAGAAGTGTGAGCTTATGGAACCTGGGGAATGAGAGGCTCATGGGGGGGGAGGGGAGCCTTCCAATCACATGGCTGTTTATTAATGGTTTGAGGCTGAGTGCTGTGGTGACGGATAGGCCCTAAGATGCAAATTTAAAAGTGTGCTTTGTAATTCTATGGAGTCCAAAAGAAACCTCAAGTTAAGAAGCCCCTACCCTAAGTGCCCTGGAGAGTTCTACAGGACCCTTGGCCACCTGCTTTGACCCAGCTCTGAAACCACTTTGATATATCTCTATTAAATTCCAAGGTTCTTGTCTTGGGTTTTCTTTGTTTATGCTGCATTTTTTATGACCTTTCAAAAAGCCAGAGCTCATTCATGTATGCATCTTACCAACACACAGTTTTTCCTATAAAGAGTAGGGTCTTCATACACACTTCTTGGGAGGTGGGAATGGCTGAAAGAATGAGCCGGGAGATGACCAAGAAGAAGGAGCCAACCGCCCCTGCTATGCGTCACAGAGGCTTCCTGTTCACTATGGCGATCCTACTTCACTCGATGAAACTGTGCTGAGGGAGACAGGTGACACACACAAGGTGCAGAGTCGCTCGGGGAGGTAGGGAGTCCAGGTACAAGAGACAGAGAAGTAGGAAAGAGAAGCCATCCCAAGAGCTGGGCTAGAAAGAAGAGATGGTGACAGTAAGATGGGAAACACATGACACCCTCAGTGGGGGACGGCAGTAGTCTGGAGCTTACCTATGTCCTGAGGCAGGACAGAAGCAGGTGCTAATGTGTAGCTGAGTGAGTCCCAGGACCCAATCAGTCTGCCTCTTCTCCAATCTGTTTCCCCCACATAGGGTGAAAAACTTTCTTTGGGCTAAACTAAGTGAGTGGAGATGAATGTCACCTAGCCATCATTCACAGGAGTGAAAAAGGAGAAAGGGGCTAAATATCTATCCATCTACCAGTGAGTAACCAAATCAAATGTATTTTATTTATGCCATGGACGATTTAGCCATGAGAAGGACAGGTTAGAAACATACTAACACACAGGAAACTCAAGATACCATGCTAAATGAAAGAATTTGGTCATTGAAGGTTACAGGACAAAAATTCCACTCATCTGAAATACCCAGAACATATAAATTTGTAGACAGAAACCAGACAAATGGCTGGCAAAGGCAAGAATGCTTGATAGGTATAGATTCCTTGTGAGTGGAAAGGCACTGGAACTAGAGACAGGGCTATCTGCATAGCGAATGCCACCAAACTGTACACAGCGAAATGGTATTTAATGTGAATTTCACCTCAATTTAAGGACATACACAGTGGAATACACAACCATCTTGATGAAACCCATTGCTGGGGTCTTAAGAAGATCAAGACTGCAGTTTAGGCGATGCAGGGGCCTTTCCAGCTCGAGGCAGGTTGCCATGGACACTTCCCTCCTGAAGCCTCCACCCCTGAGATTTCGCCTTTCCTTTCCCAAATGCAGATTCCAGGAGGGTGGAGATGGACAGGCCTAAGCCCTGCACCCAGCAGTGTCCCAAGCAGTAGAACTGCTGAGCACCCTCCAGCCCATCCCCCAAGCTGTGGCTCAAGCTCTCTTCAAATCTCTTCAAGACAGAGACGAGGCCCCCCTCTGCATTCACCCCAGTAGTTTCCCATCCCTCTCCTCCCCTGAACTCCAGACTTCACAGAGTCTGTCCGCTCACATGGTGCCCACAACTGTCCCCTCAGATTCAAGCATCTTACTTTCTGTCAAAACCCCCACATTCTCTGGTCGTATGACCTTAGCACGTGTGATTTCCCACCTTCATGGAAAGGTGACATGTGACAAACTACCCCCGTCCACTCCCATCTTGCCTCCCTTTTACTTCTCATGCACCAGCAACTGATGTCGCTAGGCCTTCCTGGGCTAGGTGTAGCCATGTGAGCAGCAAGGATGTGTTGCGCTTCCAAGCCACCTCTTGAAAGACAATGACATTCTCGCTCCCGTCGCCTCCATATGGAACCCACAGGAGTGGCTTGAGAAGCCAAGTGCTGAGACTAACAGTTCCCCACCAACCTTGAGCCTCTGGACCGTACGATGGGAAGAGGCCTACTTCACCGAGGCTGCCGCACTTAGCGCATCTGTTAAAGCAGGCCAGCTTATATTCCAGCCAGACTACACTCCCCTGGATTGAACCCTGTCGAAGTCTATCCCTGTCCAATGCGACAAGTTCGAACATGCCTGTTTCATGTATTCTTCCATCACCAATACCGTGTATTTTTATTGACTACACACACGCGCACGCACGCAAACACACACACATGGGTGGGTTAAACTAATTTTAATGCCTGCCTCATCCTCTTCATGAATCCTCTGGACAGCAGAGGTCACACATCTTAACACCATGCAAATCCCATGAAAATCCCAGCATCCAGCACACAGCTGGTACTCGATAATTTTACCACGTAAATTTGTAGCTGTATTTTGTTTGTGTTTTTAACAAATAAAGCTTACCTGAAAAGCAGAGTAGAGAGCTAAGTCACTAGAGGTCAGGAAGTGGTGGCATACACCTTTAATCCCAGGACTTGGGAGACAGAGGCAGAGCTCTGCTAGTTCAAGGCCACCCTGGGCTACACGAGATTGAATCTGTCTGAAAGGGAAACAGGGCTCACACAAAAAGCCCAGCACTTGAGATCACGGGCCTTTAATCCCAGCACTCGGGCGGTGGAGGCAGGAGTGATATGGCTGGGAAGAGAGAGGAATCTAAGGCAGGAGGAGACAGGAGCTCAGTGGAGTCTAGGCAGTAAGTCCGAGGAGCCAGTCTGAGGACAGGATTGTCCTTTCGGTCTGAGCATGGGTAGAGGTGAGAACACTCTAGTGGCTGCACTGCTTCTCTGATCTCTCAGCTCTCACTCCCTAATATCTGACTCTGAGTTTTTATTATTAAGATCAACTAGAATTCGTGCAACATAAGTGTATTATTAATTGTTAACACAATATCACCTTCCTAAGTGAGATAAAGTTAGCATGGGAAATATAAATGTTCCTTAAAGAGAAAGAACAAACAAAATTCTCCATGTGACTTTGGGGGAAGTGGCACAGATCCACACTCTCTGGTGAAGAGTCCTCACAAGGTCAGGAGAAGCCACGGGATAGGGCGATTCTTTGATTGATTCTCTTTCATTATTTTTACTATTATTTAGAATGGTTCCAAATAATACAGTTATAGCCCGGCGGCACTTTCCTCCTTCCAGATATAACTGTCATTCCTGTAGAGTGAGTTTCAGAAATGTTTATATATTATCAAAATTAAGTTTCCAAATGAGCTCCAATATCTGGGAAGGGAGGATAATAATATTTCACAGAAACTAATTGGAAACTTGTTTTGAAATAAAGTAGTTATTATTTCCATCATGGAGAGATGAAAGCGCTGAGATTTCCTTTTATCTCACCCAGCCTCGTATCTTACATTATTTATTCAAACTGAAATTAAAACCTGGCCAAATCCTACCGAGGCACTGCCTATCAGTTAGAGATTATTCTGCTGGAAATGAACTTTTGTGCACAAATTTCATTATGCAGTTACAAATGACTATTATTAAAATGTAACATATAAAACTAAACTGCCTCCCCCCACCTCCAATCCTGGCTACAGTACGAGGTTCAGTCTCCCTTCTAGAATTATTCTTACATTGTCCCGAACCAAACATCTAAAAGAATCAACAACACTCTTCCCCTGTCCCACTGACCTCCTGATCATGTGCTCCCTGGGCTCTCCCACAGAGTTCCAGGGGACCCTTAATGACTTTTTTTTTGAGGTTGGATATTTATTTAGTGGGTTATGGAAGGGAAGGGAAAGGAAGGGAAGGGAAGGGAGAAGAAGAGAGAGGGAGGGAGAGAGGAAGGAAGGGAGAGAGAGAGAGAGAAGGGGGAAGGGGAGAAGTGGGGAGAATGGAGCGAGGCAGAAGCTGCCTCTTTGGGGGAGAGACGGAGAAGGAAGCATGACATCTTTTTTAATTGTCTCAAGCTTAAAAACAAACATCCAGGAGAGTTCTCTAGCCTGATGACATCACCAAGACCTCTTTTCACTTTTTTTTCCTTTTTTTTTTAAATTTCTATTCTTGAAACAGGGTCTCACTGTGTAGTTCAGGCTATCCCCAAGCTCATGGTCCTTCTGCCTCTTCCTCCCAGACGCTGGAATTATAGGCAGTTACCTCTCTGAATGAGCTGACCTTCCTGCAGGTCTCTGAATCCCAACCTGAGCTCTTTCCTGTGCCCCAGCCCCTAGTCTAGATTGTTCTTCCTTGTTCTTTGAATTCCCACCTCTATCTTGCCCTTCCAAAACCGACCAAGACACAACCGCCCCCAGGAGATTTCCCAACCTTCAGCTCCTGGGTCAGCTGCAGCTGGGCCGCCTATCATCCGCTGACACTTATAGCATTGTGAATTTCTCTTTTTCATTTCCTCCACCATCTCCTGGGAGGCCAGGGACATCTCCAGTAGCAAATAGAATGACAGCACAGAGCAACTGACCAATAAATGTCTCATTAGTCTGGGATTGAGATTTCATTATGGCGTCTGGCCTCAGGAAATGCCAGTCTCCCACAGGAATCCTAAAGAATACTCAGGACTCACGCTCCCTGGCACTAACTTTGCAGCTCGCCAGAACTCTCTTGGTTCCTCATGCTGGGCCCTTCTATTCTTGTCAATTGGTTTGATTTTTAAGTGGTCTTGAAATCTTGTCATATTTGGAGGGGTTCTTCACCGGAGAGTGGTTCCCAGCACCTACATCAGGCCATCCACAGCCACCTGTAACTCCAGCTCCACGGCATCCGGGGACCTCTTCTGGACCCCTAAGGTCTCTGCATTTGTGTACATACACACACACACACACACACACACACACACACACTCACACGATTGAATTGAGAGTAAAAATCTTAAAGACAAAACCAAAGCTTTCAGAGCCTCCTGCCCCAGTCCCTGAGAGTCACTTTCCAGGAGGTTCAGTTCATCTTTTCTCTCTGCCAGGTGCTGCCAAGAGCTCCTTTTCCATCCCTGGCTTCTAGATGTATGTCTTGCCTAGCTGTTTGTCTTTCTGTTTGTTTAACTGTGATGAAGGTAGAAAGAAGAGCAGATTTTCTTGGGAGTAAGGCGACCAGCTCATCTGTCACAGGCTCCCTAAAGAGGCTCTTACCTATAGGTAAAGAAAAGCGCTAACTGCTATCTATTTCTGACCTTGCCTCGTAGTGATTGCAATGTTTAGGCAGGAGAGCGTCTATTTAAAAAGTGCCCTTCGCTGGGCGGTGGTGGCGCACGCCTTTAATCCCAGCACTCGGGAGTCAGAGGCAGGTAGATCTCTGTGAGTTCGAAGCCAGCCTGGTCTACAAGAGCTAGTTCCAGGACAGGCTCCAAAGCTACAGAGAAACCCTGTCTCGGAAAAAAAAAAAAAAAACAACCCAAAAAACAAAAAAGTACCCTTCTTCTTATCATTTTAATCTAAGAGTTACTGAGGAAGATGGCTCAGGAAACAGAGACTAAAACTGTCAACTCTCTGATTAGAGACAACAAAGGCTGATTAGAGAATCTGGCTGCAGAATCAAGCACAAACCTACTTTTTTTCAATAGTCTTTCCCCGTTAGGCAGATTGACCCAAGAACCTCAGGCATTGTTAGGAGAATGGGAGACCCTCACACCAGGCAAAGGCGCTTCTGTGAGTCTCCAGCATGCCAGTATCCTGATGAGAGAGAAAGCGAGAGAGAAGAGATCTGAGTTAGTCTAGTTCTTTCTCCGATCAGAGAAGACCAAGATTGTGAAGAACGCCACACCAAAGAAAGCCCATCATGGGTCCCCACAGCAGCTCAGCCAGTTCTTCCAAAGGTTTCGCCAAGTGCCCTACCGTGTTTGAGAGTCTGATAAGCTCGGGGCTCACTCTGCGATTCCAAGCCTACCCTTCCTTGATATGACACGAACAGTAATATCTCACCTGGGGACCAAGGCCGGTTTCTCACTGACCACTCAACCTAAGCTGGAGAAGGGTTAGATTGTAAAATGGGTACCCTGATTACTCTTCCAGCCAGACTGTGCCAAGTCTCGGTAAAATACACCCAGTGCCTCCAGGAGCACGTTGTATGCTGTTCCATCTTTGAGGGACCCAGTTCATTGTCTTTCCAATTAGCTTTCACATTTGTCGCTGGACGTGTGAAGACAGACAATACAAAGAACTGGACTAACTGTGCCCTAATGATGAGACACACGATGGCTGACCAGGAAGCTCTCTGATGAGCTCAGACTGCTAAGAACACTTGTGAAAGATGACTGAGCTACCTACCTTGAAAGTGATGGTGGCAGCAGTGATAGTGGGCAGTGTGTGGTTATGGTGAAGACCACGAGTGTGCCATACACTAAGCCCTTTATGTATAATGAACCATTTATACTCTGAAGCCGTAGGACATAAGTATTTACCCCTACCTTACAGGTAAAGAACTCAGGTTCAGAGATGCTGATGAGATGAATTTGTCTATGGGCTTGCTGATACGGGAAGTGGGACAGCCGACATTGATCCTGCGTGGCTTCAGAGCCCTCCCTCAAGACATATAGTGGGTTGAATTGAACATACATGATAGGAGAGCTACTTCCCCCCAATAAATTGATGTAAAATGAGTTTGAATGTTCATCTCAAGGCTCAGAAACATATAAATACGCATTATCAGCTACAATCAAAGTAAAAAGATGAGACAAAAATACACAGGCTCATTGCTTGGGGCAGATGATAGAACATTAACAAACCAAGAGAAAGTCGTGTATCTCCGCTCCTATTGTATTTCCATCTTCTTTATCAAGGAGAGAAATCTTTGGACTCAGGAGGGTTGAAGAAATGTAGTTTAGAAGAAATTGAAGCATAAGATAAGTAAGGCGATAGCACGAGACCATCTTGATGTTTTCAATGAGTCCGAGTCCCTAGGCCTAAACAAATTATATCCCAGAGTGCCAGAGACTTCACAGATGTAATCTAGGAGCCGCTGTCACTGATCTTGAGGAATCACAGCGCACAGAAAAAGGGCTGAGGAAACAAATCTAGAAAAATAGCACTCTGATTTTTATACGTGAGAAAAATGAGTGCATCCATGATCTACTCCCTACAAGACTGATTTCGAAACGTGGTAATATTCTAAAATGAAGATTTCAAATACGTGAGTATCTAGAAAAGGAGGTCACAGTCATCAGGAGCCAGGGTGGATCCATAGCAAAGGCAGCTGGAAGCACAGCAAAGCTCCTGTGTATCTTTTTGTGGGTACCAGGGTTGGTGAGAGCGAGGCTGCCATGTACACAATGAGGGACGCAAGAGAAACCTTGTTGAATCTCCGTTATAATGCTGGGCAATGGGGCCCCTTCTTTGATATATGCTCCATGAAGTTAAGAACTTCCTCAGGGCTGGGCGGTGCTGGCGCACACCTCTAATCCCAGCACTCGGGAGGCAGAGGCGGGTGGATCTCTGTGAGTTCTTCTCTCCTTAAGCTGTGTCTGTTGGATATT
Source organism: Dicrostonyx torquatus (assembly GCA_028555095.1). NCBI lineage: Eukaryota > Metazoa > Chordata > Mammalia > Rodentia > Cricetidae > Dicrostonyx > Dicrostonyx torquatus. The sequence continues at coordinate 6,116,489 of JAQHUG010000082.1, read as the reverse complement.
TTATCATGGAAATAAGAGCAAGTAATACAGAGGACTTGTACTAAGGAGGACCTGCTGCTGGGAAAGCCTGATCATGTGCTTATATATTGTGGGAGAAATAATGAGGAATTTAGCACTGTGGACTATTGGTACCCTAGAACACCATAATGAGAGCT
>JAQHUG010000082.1:6103878-6114464 GCA_028555095.1 Dicrostonyx torquatus | reverse complement strand
CCATTTGCCTGCAAACTTCAAGATGTCATTATTTTTTTCTGCTGTGTAGTACTCCATTGTGTAAATGTGCCACATTTTCCTTATCCATTCTTCGGTAGAGGGGCATTTAGGTTGTTTCCATGTTCTGGCTATGACAAATAATGCTGCTATGAGCATATTTGAGCACATGTCCTTGTGGTATGATTGAGCATCCTTTAGATATATACCCAAAAGTGGTATTGCTGGATCCTGAGGTAGGTTGTTTCCTAATTTTCTGATAAATTGCCATACTGATATCCAAAAGGGTTGTACCAGTTTGCACTCTCACCAGCAATGCAGAAGTGTTCCCTTTACCCCATAACCTCTCCAGCATAAGTTGTCATCAGTGTTTTTGATTTTGGCCATTCTTACAGATGTAAGATGAAATCTCAGAGTTGTTTTGATTTGCATTTCTCTGATGGCTAAACATGTTGAGCATTTCCTTAAGTGTCTTTCAGTCATTTTAGATTCCTCTGTTGAGAGTTCTCTATTTAGGTCTGTATCGCTTTTTTATGGGATTATTTGTTCTTTTGATGACGAGTTTCATGAGTTCTTTGTATATGTTGGAGATCAGACCTCTGTCTGATGTGTGGTTGGTGAAGATCTTTTCCCACTCTGTAGGCTGCTGTTTTGTCTTGTTGACTGTGTTCTTTGTTTTACAGAAGCTTCTCAGTTTCAGGAGGTCCCATTTATCAATTGTTTCTCTCAGTGTCTGTGCTGCTGGGTTTCTATTTAGGAAGTGGTTCCCTGTGCCAATGCGCTTAAGTGTACTTCCCACTTTCTCTTCTATAAAGTTCAATATAAAGTTGGTTTTATGTTAAGGTCATTTGATCCATTTGGATTTGAGTTTTGTGCATGGTGATACATATGGGCCTATTTTCAATATGAGAAAACCCGGACCCAGAAAGACAAATATCATATGTACTCACTCGTAAATGGCATTTAGACATAAAGCAAAGGAAAGGTAGCCTACAATTCACAATCCCAGAGAGCCAACAATGAACACCCTAAGAGAGACATACAGTGATCTAATCTACATGGGAAGTAGAAAAAGACAAGCTCTCCTGAGTAAATAGGAGCATGGGGGTTATGGGAGAGGGTAGAAGAGGAGAGGAGAGAAAGGGAGGGGAGTGGAGAAAAATAAATAGCTCAATAAAAACAACTTTAAAAAATTCTCAAAGCAAAAAATTACTGTCTTAGTTATGGTTTATGTTGCTGTGATGAAACTCCATGGCCAGTGAGTCTGGGAGGAAAGGGTTTATTTGGCTTACAGTTCCACATCATAGTCCATCACTGATGTAAGTTAAGAAAGCAACTCAAACAGGACAGGAACCCAGCGGCAGGGCCTGATATAGAGGTCATAGAGGAGTGCTGCTTTCTGGCTTGCTTCCCATGACTTGCTTAACCTGATATTTTATAGAGCCCAGGAGCACCATCCAAGGGAGGGGTGGCACCACCCACAATGAACTGGGTCCTCCCCTGTCAATCACTAATTAAGAAAATGTTCTACAGCTGGATCTTATACAGGCATTTTTCTCATTGAGAGTCCCTCTTTTCAGATAACTCCAGCTTGTGTCAAGTTGACATAAACTAGCCAGCGCAAATCTTATATTAAGGAAAATAGAGTATTTGCCCCCATTGTACTCTTTTACATACCTCTTGCTATCATCTTATCTATATTTTATCTCTTATCACTACCTGAAGCTGTGTGATATACAAAAGTTACACATTATCACATGTGTGTTTACATAGCTATTACACACACACATACACACAGAGGCTGATGCCCTCTTCTTATAGATGTGATTGATGTTTTGTGGCCTCTTTGCCTTTTAGAATGCTAGTGCCATGAGTTTATTTCTTACCACTATCTTCTTGGTCAATGAATCAGTAAGGAACACAGGCTCCCTGCATGTTTGTTACTCTGTAATATGTATCTAATTTAATGGCAGTCAGCCTGTAGGATGTTAAATAATGAGAATGGCTACATGTTTCTGTCATTGACCTTATATAAAGTACTAACTGAGACCCAAGTAGCAAGAAAGAAAATGAGAAAACTGAGTTCTTGCTCAAGAAAAGCAGCATCCCCATCATTTTCGCTAGCATGTGAGAGGCACGGTAGCAGGCTCTTCTATTACTGGGAATGCTTACAACAAACCTAAGGGGTAGAGATTATCATCATTTTCATTCTCAAAGCAAACTGGGCTCGGGGGATTGAAATAGCCTGTCCAGTATCAGACAGACAGCAGACACAAAATGAGGCCGGGATTAAATTCCAAGATCTGTCTCACTGCGAAGTACCTTCTTCTCTTTACAATACCATGATAACACCAAAACACGCGAGTCTTGTTTAATTCACAACTGACAAGAAACCTGGAACACAGATGAAAAGTCAAGATTTTGTGAGCGTCTGACAGATTGCATGGCAGGCCAGAATTAAAAAAAAAATACATATGCTAGTTATAGAGGTAAGATCCAGGATAGCAATTTAAAAAAATCAAATACATGGGTGCACAGTGGATGGGAAATAGTCATTTATTTTAAATAAATGACCACATGCTCATAATGAACTAACAATGAATATGTTAAAATGGCTGTCAAATGAATTAAAAGTTTTATCTGTGTTGTCAAAGACTTCAAAAAGGCAAAGAATTTCCAGCTGAGTTCTATAGTAGCTAGGCCAGGAAAACCTAAGCCAAAGGAGAGTATCAGGCTACTGAATGGTAATTCTGTGTGTGTGTGTTCATGTGTGTGTATGTCCCCATATGTTTACATATACATCATATACGTATATATGACTGAAGAGTTTGTTGAACTTTGGTCTCAGCAAGAAGACTAAGAGGTAAGAGAGCCACTTTCACTCAGAAGTGCTGTAGAAACAAAAACAAGAGGATCCAAAGACTGTAGGAAACAGCTCAAAATACACAGCCCACAGATAACTAGTGCCTTCCAAGGCATAAGCCATGGATTTATCTACGAGACATCCATTCAGAGGCTACATGACAACCTGGCCCTGGTGTGTCCATCCTAAGCTCTGGGCAATTAGGTTGACTCAGCAGAATGTTTCGTTCCCACCTCTTTTTATATATGAAGGACCTATTTTCTGAACTTCATGTCAACGCCTGTAAACCTTCGTGGGGTTTCTGGGTTGAAGAGACAGTCTAACAAATAAGGCCACAAAGACTTCAGTTTCCAGGAGATATCAATTATTGAGTTGTTGGAAGGGAAATATATGAAATTGGGAAGATGTTAAATCACCTGGGCCCCTCTCCTTGTCCCAATCCCCCTCTGAAGACTCACTTTTCAACCAAAAGAATTGCATTAGATTTCATCCATTTTTCTTAGCTAGTAAGTTTTCTTAAAATTTTCTTCAGTATATAATTACTAATTTCAGTTTATTTGGATTTAAAAACCAACCAGGTGGTGGTGGCACATGCCTTTAATTCCAGCACTCAGTAGGCAAAGGCAGGCAGATCTCTGAGTTTGAGTCTGACCTACAGAGTGAGTTCCAGGATAGCCAAGACTACACAGAGAAACAAACAAAAAACAAAACAAAAAAAAGGGGGGGGGAGAAGGAAGGAAAGATCAAGAAGGCCCTGAATAAAACCTTCAGGGCATAATGAAGAGACCAGACCCTCCCTCAGGACCTGTGCCAACCAACTCTCCCTCCTGGCATCCCTTTCACCTCTGGGCGTATTGGAGAACGCTGACCAAGATCCCTAAAGTAGCCCTACTCCTCCTGCCTGGGCAGGAGTGTCTTCCTACCACCTCCTCATCCCTGGGTTCCTCAACAGAGGTAGGTGGGGCCAAGAGTTCCTTGTGGCCAGATCCGCCCTGCACTCTGTTTCCACGGGAAGCAATCAGAGTGATTAAGATGCTGTAATTCCTGATACTGTGCATCGAGCTGGTATCAGCTGTTCCCTATTAGACACAATGTTCTGTTCAATAGGACTACTTTGTCTCACACTGACAGTCATTTTTCACCCGGCATGGCAGAATTTCAAAGCCAAGAATCATGTAATACGCAGTAAACAAACAAAATTAGACTCAAAATTGCCTTCTTTGATTTTGATATATTAATCAACTCTTTGGGAACGCTTCTAAACATTTTCAATTACATCAAAAAAAAAAAAAAACAGGCTGGCAACATTTCCCAACTTCAAAAAAAAAAAAATCAGGCTTAGTTAAAGGTTTGTTTTCTATTCCACAGATATTCCCCATTACATATTTGTGACTGTTTCTCTTTTAGGACAGATTGATTGATAGCATCAGTTCTAAAAATCTCAGCATGTCCACAGGGGGCTGGAAAGAGTATTTCCATCTGGGGTATTCATTAGCCAAGGCAGAACGATCTATTTCTGCGTCTGCTTCTCCCTTTGGCTGCAGCTTTGGGTCTGCGCACATTCCCCAGAGAAAAGGCTCCCTGGCTGACATTCAGGGTTCTCAAGAGCAGGTATCTGCTCTAGAGACAGAGGCCAAAGAATGGATCCAATGAGCCAGGGAAAGAGGGAGACAGAGACAGACAGACAGACAGACAGACAGACAGACAGACAGATAGATAGATAGATAGATAGATAGATAGATAGATACACACACACACACACACACACACACACATACACAGAGACAGACAGACAGAGACAGAGATCTTGGTACTGAAAATCCGGGCATTTAAACTGATAACAGAAATAGGATGGAGAACAGAACAGGAGGTAGCATACAATCCAAAGACGTAGAAAGGAGAGTGTCCATGCACAATTTAATAGATAAAGTGGCTGTATGTGAACAGTTTGGCAGACTAGGTGATGAGTAGAGCTGTGGTGTTTAAATTATATCTATGGTTGGCTTTTATCAAGGGAAGATCATCGGCAGAATTTGGCCAAGCCAACATCCTCCCCCAACCAAGCTTCCTCAGAGCTTAAGCCCCACCCCTGCTGTTAATTGCTCCTTTTCGAGAACTGCTTTATACACTAGTTAAAGCTGGATAGTTATGGCGTCATATAGAACCCTTGCAGTCTGCAGTGGGTGTCAGCTACAAGAGCACTAAAGAATTAGAATACAGGGTAGACCGTCTCCAGGTAACACCTCTTCCTGAGAAGCAGTTGGCAGCTTACGTAGGTAACAGTGTGGCCACTGGTAGGTTTTTCCATGCTCCAGTGGATGTCCCCAGACTCATCCGACTATGGGCAGCACTAATTGAACTTAGTGGGTTACTGGCATGTTGGCACATGCCTTTAATCTCAGCACTCAGGATGCAGAGTCGGGGTGGGGGTGAGTCTTTGCAAATTCAAGGCCAGCCTGGTCTACATAGTGAATTCCAGGCCATGCAGGGCTACAGAGTGAAATCCTGTGTCAAGGAAGAAAAGACCTGAAGTTAGGAGGGGAAGGGGTTGAGAGGGATGTCGGGGGAGCTGGCAGGGAGAATGGGGGTTGATCATGATCCACGTTTCCCTGTTTCCATGTATGAAATTCTCAAAGAGCAAAAAAATAGTAGAATCTAGATGTGTTTGCTGAGCAGAGCCCTCATGTAACAACGTGCCCTCTAATGCCATCTACTACATATTATATGGGGTAATACGTCAGTACCGTGGAATTTCACCTCCCTCATTAAAACAGAAAACGTAAAACTGGAGGACCTCCAACACTTGAAGGAGCTTCTGTGGAAAGATAAAGGGTGCTAAGGCTTGAAAATGGGTCAACCGTGTGCTCATGATGAAGTCCTAGTGGGTAGTTCTTGGGAGTTTGGTCCTCGCTGTCATGAGGCTGACTGGGAGAAGCCTGGCCAGTTAAGAGGCCTTTAGGTCACCGAGAAGCTGTCCTCCAAAGGACTCAGGGCCAGATCACTCACGCAAAATACTGCTCCTGAGCTGGGAATTCCTGATCGGCAATGTAATTAGTTCCTTCTTTTGTTGCCACCACCATCGACCATGAGGTCCTCGCCAAAGAAGATCTGATGTTGGTACCAGGCCCTTAGTCAACAGAACTGTGAGCTAAACAATCCCCTTTCCATTACACACTTAGCCTGGGAAGGGCTCCAGCAGGCCCGAGAAGGCAAACACGGCACTGGAAGGTTTTCTCTTTCACCCTTCTCCTCCTTTCTCTCTGCCTTGCTGAACCATTAGATTCCGATCAAAGCATTAAAGTCCTGCAATCAAAACCTCCCTTTTGGCTACTCTAATTAACATTACCCAATCAAAACTAATCAACTCATCCTTGCACAGACTTTTCTCCCTTTATGATCTGCCATTGGCCTATGGGCCATGTCTCATCTCTCTATTCAGAGGCATCCTTTGTTCTCCTCTCCAGGACAAAGACCCCTGCCCCCTCTCCCTTGTTCCTTTCCCCTTCTCCCCCATCCTCTTTCTCTTGTCTTTGTCTCTTATTAGTAAATCCCCTTGTGCTGAGAACTTAGTCTTTGGTGTCTTGTGTTGACTTTAAGGTCCTTTTAAGCCTGTGTCTTCTAGTATTTTCTTATAACAATTAAGTATATAGAAACACACATACACACATTTTTAGAGGCATTTCTTAACACATACAAACACACAAGGCTGCCTTACTTCATCCTGAAAGCAAAAAAGAAGAAGAAGAAAAACTAAAAGAGACCAAAATAATCACTATATAAACTTCCTGCCTCTCCAGATAGTCATGTTCTTATCCACCAAAGGCGTTAGTGGTTCAAGACTGACAGGATGTGGGCATCATGAATTTAGGTAAAGACAGAGTGTTAAGGCCTGTTCTAGAATTCTCAGAAATATCTCTGTTCCCCAGCATTAACTATATCATGATGAAGAAATTCCTGGATGCCAGAAGATACAGAGATTGACCGAAGAATTCCTATGCGTATCCCCTAGCGAACGCAATGCCAAACACCATCTGCACATCACTCCGACTGTCTCTCGTGCCTTGCCTAAGGTGGGATTCTTAATGATCCAAGGCTGGTATTGCTCATGACGGAGTGAAGCAGCAAGGAGTGGAGCTTCCCCCTCCAGGTGGGTTCCTATGGAGACCGTGCTGCAAGAGGGCTTCCCAGGAAACAGCCCAAAACTCCTGAGGAAGGCTGTGGCTTTCTGTGGGCAGAACTGAAAACCCATGTGGACATGCAGTCACCCCCTTTGGCCTGCTTTATATGGACAGGAAGGAATGAGCTGCACCCCAGTCCTTCCTCACAGACACACGGTGAAGAGGAGCTCGGAGTGAGCAGGCTTTATGAAGACCCGGCTTAAGTTTTATGTAGCCATTTCCCGTTTTCTTCCTCAGTTTTGGCATACAACGGTGTGTCTACCAGAAGCGGCAGAGACATTTTGTTCTTGGATTAAAAATCATCACCACAATCTAATTAGTGTATTTGTTACATGGAAAAAAAAGAAATCATTGGGAGTCAATGCCAAGGATTGAGGCCCCTCCTGGGGTCCCCATTTTGCTCATCTCACCTCCAGTCTGCTTTACCTAGATGACTGATAGAAATCCAGGGGCACACACTATTGCTCTTCAGTGGGATCTCACCCCTACAATCGTGGTTTGGTCCCATTGATTAATGTCTTAATAAAAACCACAATATTCAAGCAAATACAAAGTAAAGGAGGTTAGTGTTGTTGCGTCTGAGCTCTGCTGCCGGAAGTGGGGAGGCTCTTGGAGAGCCAGGAGTTTGAAGAAATGTCAAGGAGTTGTAAAGACGTGAGACATATTTTATTCACTCTGGGAGAAGTCCACTACACAGACTCATGAGAGGCAGACATAGGCCAGCAGGCACCCAGTCCCATGCTGGCATACAAAGGCCACACAGAGGTAGGCACAAAAACCTACAGATAAGATGCACACAGGCAGACTGGTGAAAGCAGGCTCAGGCCTTTGTCCTCGAGGTCATATTTATACAAAACCTATACAAAAGCTGAATTCTGTGAAAGGTAGTGCTGTGTGTGTGTGTGTGTGTGTGTGTATGTGTGTCATTGTTTACTTTTGAGTTCCAGGACATCCGTGTCAGCCATTGTATGCCCGCATTAACCATCCTTGCCCCATGTGGGCTATCCATATCGACACCATGTTGTCTAAATACAAACTAGCCTGCGGAGAGCCTTCTGTCTCCAGCAGCTGCTCTCAGGAACTATACCAGTGCGGACCTTCAGAGTGGCGCAGCCACAGAACAGTGGCTGACTCAGGAGAGAAGTAACTGGATAAGATGTTCTAAAGGCGTTGAAACCTCCCTCTAGACTTGATAATCAACCAATCGCACTTCCTTTAAAAGGCTCTGATAAGCTATAAGCCCGGTGATTCGCATGAATCCGCTAACATCTATGTCTCGTAATTATCTAGCAGAAAATTGAATATATGTTAAATATATGGCAAATTAATTTGGGTTCCATTTAACACAACAGCGATCTCAATTCACATAAGCTCAGTCTTCTTAATCTACAGCTGCTAGGGCATGAGTCCGGGCCCAAGACTGTAAAAAAGTAGAAAGTTAATTTTCAGATGTCTAAATTAAGTGTGTCTGTAGGAAGACATCAACTCTAAGGAGATGGCTATGCTGATATTAATAAAAAGATCTGTGCCGTTCCTTCCAGTGACTGAAGTAATCCTCGGTGTACTGTGCCCCAGAATGATGACGCCCACAGTGCTTAGGGAGGAAGAGATGCTGCAGCAAAAAGAGAGCCTGTGTGATTAACAGTCCTTTCATAATTTCTGTTTACAAGCTTGAATATAAAACACTAACTCAAGAGGAGAAAAATTACAGTTGGGCATAATGGTACCTGCCTGTAATCAACTCCTGAGGCAGGAGGATCATGAGTTTGAGGGCTGTCTGTGATACAGCGAAGGACCTTGTCTTAAAAGAAAGGAAATGAGAAGAAAAGATAGAGGAGCCGAGGAGAGGAGAGCAGAAAAGGGGATGAGAGAGGAAGGCAGGGGAGAGGAGAGGGGAGGGGAAGGAAGGGGAGGGGGAGGGGAAGGGGGAAGAAGAGAGGAGGGGAGAAACAGAGAGAAGAAGAGAGGGAGGGAGGGAGGAAGGGAGGGAGGGAGGGAGGGAAGGAGGGAGAAATGACAGAATGACAGTTACAAACACTGAGATAGTGGCCCTTGGTACCTGGAACCAAGAGGAAACAGGCTCTGCCTGGTCCTACCGATTCAGCTTATTTGGGAACAAGGATCAATAAATCCAAGGAGAAACTGTGATAAAATGATTTCACGTCACTTCAGTTAGCCTGTTTTGTTACCACAAGGCCATATCCAGGCTGGCTTACATGACTCTTACGATGTCAGAAATCAGCAAGTCCCATGGCTCTCACTTGGTAATTTACCAGCATCAACAAGTACCCAGGCTCTGCCATCTGTCCACTCGGCCAGCATAGCTTCCCTCTAAGGCTGGCTCCCCCCAAAGACGGTAACACAGCCCCCACAATTCTGGGCATCACATGAAGAGGATCCAAGCGTCAAAAGTGTCCCTTTCATAGTGCACATTTTACATAGAAATACCTTTACTTCTGACCCCCGCCAAGAACCCTCCCTCTCCTCTCCTTAGCCAAAAGCCCTGTCGCTGGCACTTGTCTAGATCAATACCTGAAAATCAGAGTGTCTGGCTTAGATCACTCAAGGTTCACCATCTCTTGAAGCTGAAGAAAGCCTCAGCTTCCCCCTGAGCATATAACCACAACGTTTGAGAGGAATCCGAGTTCCAGTAAGAACCCAGCTGGGGAGAATGGCAGTGGAGTAGATAGCTTAGGGCATCTGCCACACAAACGGCAAGACGGGAAAGCAAGCTAGACTCACCATGCCCCGTCTCAGTCCACGGAGCGGATGCTGTTGAGCTGTGGGCTGTACCATATGCCTAGGATCAGCCATCATGGGTCTAACTGTGTCTTAAGAGAGACATGGAAAGCTGTGAGTCCCTCTCTAAAAGGCAGTAAGTGATTGTAATTGAAGCACAAATCACTGTTAAATCCTATCATCTACATGATCTCAGAATAGACATTTCCTTTTCGATCGAAAAATTAAGGATTTCCTTTACAGGAAATGTGGATTCCATTGAATTTCCAGTAACAGTTTCACATTCCAGATGTGCATTCTTAATAAGTTTATAGTGGTTAATTGGACCAAATTTATCTAACGAGCTACTAAAATGGTCCACTGTTTATGCAAATTAGTAACTGAATCATAGCTGTATTAAAAGGGACATATTATCTGACATCACCTGAATATATCCTGACATACATTGTTTCATTTTTTTCATTTGATTCTCAATTCCTCATTTATTACATTTCTTTCATTAAAAATTGGCTAAAATAATACATTGTAAAGTGTGTTCTAAAATGTTTAATCAATTCTAATAAGAAATGGAAGTAATGAAATCATTCACTATGTCAAGAAAGACAAAAGTCCTTTTACTGAACACCATCTCCAGTACACACTATGTTACTGAACACACCATCTCCAGCACACACTGCATTACTGAACACACCATCTCCAGCACATACTGCATTACTGAACACACAGTCTCCAGTACACACTGCGTTACTGAACACACCGTCTCCAGTACACACTGCGTTACTGAACACACCGTCTCCAGCACACACTGC
>JAQHUG010000082.1:6054952-6098792 GCA_028555095.1 Dicrostonyx torquatus | reverse complement strand
AAATCCCTGCACTCTGGAGACTGGGGCAGGAGGACCGTGAGCTTGAGGTCAGCCTAGACTAGGTAGTAAGACACTGTCTCAAAAAAACAATGGAAAGGAAGAAAGACGACAGAGAATGGGAGGGAGGAAGGGGAAGATGGGGGGAAGGAGAAGAGAGAGGGATTTTTCTATGATAAAAAATTTTAAACATCTCTCTCATAATTTATCTGCTAAATGCCACGCCACCGTACCTTTAAATCACAGCTGTTAATTCCTGACTGATTCAATGATAATTTAATCAAGACTAATCGTTCCTAACACCCAGCCCCTAAAGCACCACGAACAAATGAGAGACAAGGCAGCGTCCCTGGTTTAAGCGATGCTATAAAAGTCCCAACACGATAACTAGCACAGAGAAGCAGTGCTCAGTAATGTAATGGGAGCTCTTTATTGACGTGTGTAAATAATACACTATTATAATTATTGCTCACAGAGCTATCAAAGAAGCATTTCCCTTTTTCTCTTATATTAGAATGTCATTAGATGAGAAAGGAGAAAGATTCCTTGGTCTGTCTACAACCAGGACTTCAGAAAGATAATGCTGAGTATTCTCTTACCCGGGTAGGCACATATAACCGGTAGTGTGCTCACCAAAATTCTGCATGCTAAAACAGAACGCGTGTGATGCCAGTGGGACCAGTATTTAATCTGTGCATTGCTCTGTGCACGGCTCCAGGAAGGTGACAAGGCTTTTAACAGCTTACCGCCGGAGCTAGGAATGAAGCTGTGCTGGCTGGCTTTTGGTCAGCTTGACACAAACCGGACACCTGAGAGGAAGGACCGTCAGCGGAGGAATTTCCGCTCCTGGAATGTCCTGCAAATGTCTGTGGGGCTATTTTCTATGACAGCAGATGAGAGCGGTCCCAGCCAACTGTGGGCTGTGACACGCTCAGCCCTGGGTAATACAGGAGAGTGAGCTGAGCAAGCCATGGGGAGCAAGCTAGTAAGCAGAGTTCCCCCAAGGTCTCTGCTGCAGTTCCTGTTTGGCTGCCTGGATGACAGACTTTAAACAGCTGACAAACTCTTTTCTCCCCAAGTCTGAGTTGTGATTGGTGTTTGTTTGTTTGTTTTTGGCACGTCTTAATTTTTTATACTAATTTAATTACAACGTTTCTCCCTTCCCTTTCTTCCCTTCATACCCTCCCATATGCCCTTCTCCGACCTCCTGTGGGGACTGTCTTTTCACTATTATTGCATGCATATATGTGTGTGTGTGCATGTGCGTGTGTGTGCACGTGTCTGTGTGTGTTCCTAATAACCTGTTGGAGTCATATAATGTTACTGGTATGTATATTCTCAGAGATGATCACTTAGCACTGATAAACCAATTGTACGTTTCCCTGGAGAACACCCCCTCTCCTGCTCCCAGCTTCACTCCGTTGCCTGTAGTTCTTTGTGTTAATGGAATATACAACCAATAATTTACTAAACCAGCATAGTCCCTAAAACAGTTTATAAATATTTGTCATTGTACCAACAGAAAAGTGTGATCTTCCCTCCTCATAAAGGAAATTTCTCTTTGCAACAGACAGAGACCACTACAGGATACTACAATCAATCGCATCTACAAAACACTCCCACACCTAAGGCTCAGGGAACATTGCAGAAGATGGGATAGAAAGATTGCAAGAGCCAGAAGATCAGGGAGTTTGCTGTGGGATTGTATCTCCGACTAACATCAGAAGCTATACCTGGAAAGTCTCTCCAGTGTGACTGCAAACGTTAGGTGAACAAGGATGACACCAATGAATAGGCCATACTGGACAGGGGGGGAGGGGGGAGTCCAAGTTTGTTTCGCTCATAGTGCTCATGGTGCTCATCACAGCAATAGAAACCTAACAAGGACAGAGCCTCTGTGGCAAAGAGGGAAAACTGCCTAACTTTGATAGCTCTGGTGTTTCTGTTTGGTTTTGTTGTTGTTATTGTTGTTCTAAGCCTATACTCATTGAAGAAGTTTGTGTTCACAGCCCAGAGGCGATGGGAGAGACTATTGCTTCCCAGACAGTCTATAGTGAGGAGAGGTCAATGTTCAGAAAGTCCAAGGACACACGATCTGGCAAGACAAGGGGGTGTTTGGAAATGGTCCTCGAGAGATACTGAATGTTGTGCTTTCCTGAATCCAAACACAGACTAGAAGCAGAATCCAAGAGGGACAGGATGGACAGATAACAGTGTCCCTGAAGTGATCACCTGCACTTCATCCACACCTCCAAAGATTTTCACTTCCGGACCATGTTCGGAATAGAAGAGTACTAACGAATGTTTACACTTCATTCCTGCCAGCCCACAGCATAAGAGGATCTCAGATTTGGGTTTGAGTGGGTTTAAAGAGAATGAAGATGTACCAGGTTTTACAACTCTGCATCTGGAGTAGTTCGTTCATACAGGCTATGCCACTTAAAATCAACATGACAATAAAAATGGCCATAAAGCACCCCCCTCCCGTGCTGTAACAATCACACTCCACATCTGCACAGCTGTGTAATTCAGGGATTTTTTTCATGTATGCTGTTGCTTCATTGGATCTTCACAGAGGGACGAGAGTTCAGTGGCTCTCAGGATGCTGAGTAGATGGGCGAGGAGTGAGATGGCTTAGTAAAAAAGAGAATTTTCTCCCAGACAGCTGATCACTAGGCAGCCCCCTAAACATACATACACACACACACACACACACACACACACACACACACACACACACACACAACTTAAAACATCTATTCAAAGCTATAATTTTTAAGATGGATTTTGCCCAGCCCATTATTAAGGACGAATTCACTTCTTAAACGATTCTCCTTAGGTTGCCACCCAATGGTCATACTAAGTCATAACCAAACTTTACCACACACAAAAGCAACTGTGTTTTTACATGTGTGAGGAAACAAGGGTCGCGACTCTTCTGAAACCGTACAAGACACAGGTAGTTTTCTGAAATCGACTCATTAGAAAATACGCATTTTTAGAGAATTCTTTGAATATAAACTTTGAAAATCAAGGGATGTAATGAAAGCTGCCTCCGGAACAGGGGTTACGGCAGTGACGGGGGCAAGGCTCCCACGGTTATGCTTTCTTCTGGACTACGTTTCTACTCCTTTTGTGCAGCTCACAGGAAATACAGAACTTTTGTAACGTTATAATTTAGCACACTTACCTTTTCTTAATCAGAGGAACCTAAGACCTAATTAGTTCTTTTTCTCCTTGTCAAAAACACCATTACTAGCAAACAAAATTGTTAGCTGCCTTTTAATGCTTCAAAGGGTTTCAAAGAGAGAATGCTACTTTTTTTTTTTTTTACTCACTTTTGTTAGAAAACCTAAGCTCACCCGTGCCATGTCGGCCAGGAATTTCTACCTACCGTATGAACTTCAGTGAGAGAAAAACAGCTGGAGGGAGATTCAGAGCCAGCATCAGAATTAAGCATTCACTCCCCATCAAGCTCCGCCATCTGGTGAGCAGGAGGTGCTGGCTGCACCGATAATCGAGTCCTCAGGCGGAATACCCTCAACAGACAGGTAGCAATCTAGGAAAGTGTGTGGGTTCTTTTCTTCTTCTTCCATTTTAAAGTTGTAACAGGAATAAAAAAAAAATCCGTAAAGTGCAAGAGTATCTTAAATAAAACTCACTATATATAACTGAATTCATAAGACCGCTACAGACACACATAGACCTGTACAAAAATATGAAGTGTGAGTTCTTACAGGGGTGGGATTCGTATTCTTTGAATGGCAAGATGATGCAGTGAGTCAAAGGCCACTGCAGGTGGCAGGGCTTCTTCACTAAAGCCTCCTTTTTGATCACCAGCCTGATTTCTTAACACGCCCTCTCTCTCTCTCCCTCTCCCCCCCCCCCTCTCTCTGGCATAAGGACTTGAAGGTAAAGAGTGGTCTCTCTGGAACTCTGATTTGAGACCTTTCATTTGTTCTTCGTTAGCAAACACCCAAATTGCCCTCTGGGGGTAAAAACATCCAGCTCAGCTGTGTGTTGAGTTCTATAACCAAACCGTGTTCCCAGGGCTGAGGATCGAGCCCAACAGATAAGTACTGGCTGTGTCAACACTTGGACCTCAGCCTGATTGATCTTCAGCGCCCCTCTAAAACTGTGGGTGTGTAGGCACATACTCGTAATCCCAGTGCTAGGGAGGCAGACACTGGAGCCCTGGGTCTCGCTCTCCAGCCAGTCTAGTGTAACCATGAGCTCTAAGTCCTAATGAGAGAGCCCATCTCAAAATAACAAGGTGGGCAGCAGCTGAGAAACAATACCCAAGATTGACTTCTGGCTACACACACACACACACACACACACACACACACACACACACACACACACACACACACACCACATGCACCCATGTGCCCAGAGACTCCCCCACACACACAAACATTCACATATAACCACACAATACAAAAACATGTTCCCCCAACAGTTCATGTCCTCATGCTTTTTTTTTTTTCTCTCTGAGGCAACCTCCTCCATGTTCTGCAAATGTCTTGAGGGTTTGGGCCTGTGGCTTCATTTGCATAAATTGATGTTGTTGTTTTTTTTTAAATAAAAAAGATTCTCTTCATAATCCTGAAAGCAACTGGCTTCTTTAGAAACCCCCTCAGCAACTCCAAAGATGGCATTTTAACTGAAGTGAGCATTCTAATAGAATTAGTATAGGGGGAAATCTGGCTTTGTTTCACCCTCGATCTTTCTTTTTCTTTTTTTCTTTTTTCTCTTTTTGTAAAATGAAAGAAAAACCTGCAAATTCAGTTGGACAGGATTTGCTGGATACTCATCTTGGAAGTTATCAGAGGATGCATATTATTCTAAAAGATGCCGCCTCGCCCATTTTCAAGAGCGGTTCTGTACGTACTCCTTCGGTATTTATTAAGTAGATTAAGAGGAGCGCGGCAAGCTCTGAAAGACACAGCTAAGTATGGAACTTAGAAACTGCCTTCCTGCACTTGCTATCAGCGCAGACAAAAATAAAAGGCCCTGTGCAATTAGACACTGAAACCAAAGCTGCTCAAATGCTTCCCTTTGATGCCAGAGAAAGATGAAACACGGCCCGACACTCAAGAGGTAGGCAGGGTCTGGAGGGCGAGGACGGAAGCTGCTACTCCGGGCATTTGTCCAGCAGAAGGCAGTCTGAGTACCCATCTCCATGGGTTGTAAATCTGGAGCATCTGGAGGGCTCGCAGGTGGGGCAGCTTGGCTACAGCAGACAAGATTGAGATCCGTAAGACAGGGCTAAGAAGATGGGAGCTGAGGCCGGAAGCCAAGTCTGGAAAGCCTTGACTGTCAAAACCCAACCTGTGTTTGAATTTATCTCACAGGGAACCAGTCTTAAGGCAATGGCAGAGACTAATGCAAAATCGTAAAGTCAGCTTGAGACTCGAAACACATCCCTGCCTTCAGGCTTGCTTTCCGCATCCTCCATGTCGCTACTCTACTCGCAATCAGCCCGGTCTTAAACATGGCGCAGTTTTGTGTCACTTCAAAATGGAGTCGTTCTCTTGTTTCTAACAGTTCAACACTTCACAGTGACTTCGAGGTAAGAATCCTGCCAACCTGACCCATGGCCTTTAGGCTCTCTGGGCGTAGCTTGCTCTCCAGCCTCGTCACCCACACGACAGCATCATTCAGACCCTTTCTACCAGACTCCGAGAGTCTGTCCTGCACACACCTCTTGTCAGATAATCTCATAACTCCTCTTAAGGGCTCCCTTAGATGTTGTTTCTCCAAACAAGTCTCGAAGCCCCTCAAATCCAAATCGAGTTTTCCCAGCACAACTCTGAACTAGTGATTCTAAATCCACAGCATAGCCAAAATGTATCAGATACCAAAGAGCATTTGTTAAAGAAAAAAAGAGGGCAGAAAATATATGAAGATACGGCAGCCAGTCATCAAATAGTATCATGTAGGCGGGACTTTAAGATCAAGCAGAATAACACAGTAAAAAGGAGAAATAGAATGTGAATAAATCTAGCCCTGTGACCAAATTAATTAATTAATTCCAATTTGGTAAGTCAGTATAATGGTTTGGATAAGACTATCCCCCATAGCTTCATGCGTTTGAACACTTGGTTCCCATCGACAGCAGTCTGAGGTTTGGGAGGAATGGCCTTGTTGAAGGATGCATATCAACTAGGGGGCGGGCTCTGAGAGTGTATGGTCCTTCTCTCCATGCCTCCCCATCGTGGTGATCAAGAAGCCCAGATAAAGCTTCCTTCTATAAGCTGTCTTAGTCACAGCAACAGAACACTGACTAATACAATGTAATTATGTATAGACACTAAGTATATAATATAAGTGTATTTTATGTGAACATAAAATTAGAAGTTCCATCTAGCCTAGTAGTTTCCAAATCTTAGCTGCTCCTTGGGATCACCCAAGCAAGGGCTAGCGAAATCAGCCATACAGTGCCTTCCCTACACTAGGTCCCACACTCAGGCGCAACGGCTGGTGATGGCTCAGCGGTGAATGCTTGCCCTGTAAGCATGAGGAGTTGTGCTCAGATTGGCAGCACCAGCGCTCCGAGAAGGCAGGAACAGGAAGCTCTCTGGGGCTTTCTGGTCACGAGCTGAACCTCAGATCTGGTCCCACACCCTGTTTCAAAGGAGTAAGATAAAAGTGATGGAACACCAGATGTAACCCGGCAGCCTCCAAGTAAGCACACAGACACACACGCACACACACACATCACACACCACACACACAAACTCACACTATCCATGCACTGCAGCCCGTTCCTAGGGACAGGAGGAACACTGGCTTGCTGTTCAGCTAGTCTGTCTGGAATGGTGAACTCCAGGTTTATTGAGAGATTATCTTTAAAATTAAGGTGAAGAGTGATGGACACCTGACATCGACCTCTAGCCTCAACATGGACGAACACACAAGTACACACAAAAGAATTGTCCTAGTTGGGTTTCTGTTCTGTAATTTTTAAAAGAAAGAAAGGAGGAAAGGAAGGGAAGGGAAGGAGGGAGGGAGGGAGGAAGGCAGGGAGGGAGGGGGTATGCTGATCAAAACCAACCTGAGGATGAAAGGGTTTATTTGCTCCCAAGTTTACTGTCTACCATTGGGAGAAACCAAGGCAAGAACCTAAGAAGAGCCCATGGAAGAATGTTGCTTACTGGCTTGCTTTCTGCGTCTGCTCAGCTAGCTTCCTTATACAATCCAAGACCAGCCCAGGGGTGACACTGCCTACATCCATCAATTAACGATAAAGAAAATGCCCCACAGGCATGGCCATAGGCCAATCTGATGATACTTCCTCACCTGAGGCTCTCTCTTCCCAGGTATGCCAGCAAGAATAGTTAGAACAAGAATCATACAGGAAAACAGATTTTTTTCTTTTTTAACACATTTCAATTTACTTTGAATGTTCTGCTCATTCGATTTCCATGGTCAAAACATATTTAGAAATTACTCATCCGCCGGGCAATGGTGGCGCACGCCTTTAATCCCAGCACTCGGGAGGCAGAGGCAGGCGGATCTCTGTGAGTTCAAGACCAGCCTAGTCTACAAGAGCTAGTTCCAGTGCAGGCTCCAAAGCCACAGAGAAACCCTGTCTCGAAAAACCGAAAAAAAAAAAAAAAAAGAAATTACTCATCCATAGAACCCATAGAACCTGCAAGGCCATGTCTAGAAATCTATGCACAAGTACTTGATAGAATTTAATAAGTAACCTAACCTGAGAACAGAAGGGATGCATCGCACTACTTAGGTTTTGAGGCTGGTTGTCCTAGATTCACAAGTTGCACGTAACTGGAAGCCAGCAAGTACTTGTTTAATGAATGAATCAGGGAAACGGGGAGGGAGTATATTTTGTGAGAAAAGACAGATTTGATGTTTGGTATATGCATTTCCCAATCAGCAATTCAATTCTTTGTCTTCTGGGACCCTCAGCCGCATCTCCCCTTTCCTGCCTTAAGTAGGTGTCTGTCCTTGCCACTGCCATTTGGACCAATATAATGACTCTCTCTTCCTGGAGGAGCAGCAAGCATTTTCTCTGAGGCATTGCTCTCGCCACTATGGGGTCTCACTGGGATTATAAATCAGGTCCTACCCTAAGCCAAGACAGAAGGAGAGTCTCCTTGACCTTGAAATCGTGAGCAGTGTGTCCTAAGAGCAGAGAGAGCCACACAGGTGTTCATCCATTCTTACAGTGGCAGATTACATTCATTCCTGCTTCTGAGATCCCTTGGTGGTTCTGGCGTGTGCCTCCTTACCTTTGTCCTCGACCCTCCTTATCAACTCTATGGACTGCTGGGTATCCTAACAGACCTGTTTTGCACGAGCCACCTCAATACCAGGTACTTGCAAACATGTGAACAGCAATATGAAGTGGTACTTAATGTGCCAGCCGCCTTGAGTCACCGCGGCAGCGCTCCTCTGCTGGCCCCGACTCTTCCACTCTAGCTCCTGCACTGGGGAAGGGGTGTGCTGCTACAGGCAGCTCTGACATCAGCGCTGCAGAAACGACAGGGAGGAAGGATGGCTGGGGGGAGGGGGGCTTTTCTTGATGGGACTCAGAACTGTGTGGAGACTCAAGACAATTCTGATCACAAAACAATGTTTTCTTAGTTGTGCATAATCACAGCGGGTTATTGCGTACGGCATCTCTATCTTGTGCTCTATAATTCAGTGCCACTAAAAAGATTAAGGAGTCACCTCCCCTGTGGGGAGTCGTTCAAAGCCACAATGAGACTGTTGGTCTTAAATCACTTCTCATGTGTTACATTTTGAGAGGCAGGACCTTTGGGTATTCTTATTAAGTATGTGCATTGTCAAAAGTACAGAATATTTTTGAGTTGACCGGTCGAAAACTTTGGCCTTTATCCCTCAAACAAGTGCTGAAGAACTGACATAATAATGACATAATAATAATTATAATAATAATAATCCAATAACAGCAGTCCAAAGGAAAGCTTGGAGCTTTTAACTGCCTCTGCTGGTTGTACACATGCTATTATAGCTACCAAGGTAGGTGGTTTCCTCTTCTTAACCCAAATCGACTCATCCTTCAAGAGTTAATTGAGGCCGGGCGGTGGTGGCGCACGCCTTTAATCCCAGCACTCGGGAGGCAGAGGCAGGCGGATCTTTGTGAGTTCGAGACCATCCTGGTCTACAAGAGCTAGTTCCAGTGCAGGCTCCAAAGCCACAGAGAAACCCTGTCTCGAAAAACCAAAAAACAAAAAGCAAACAAAAAGAAGAAGAAGAGGAAGAGGAAGAGGAAGAAGGAAGAAGAAGAAGAAGAAGAAGAAGAAGAAGAAGAAGAAGAAGAAGAAGAAGAAGAAGAAGAAGAAGAAGAAGAAGAAGAAGAGTTAATTCAGACGCCCTCTAGTTTCCCGGAGGTAGATGAGAGAAGTCACTTCTTTACCTCTGTTCTCCAGCACTTCTTTCAAGATCCTGCACAGGAGTCAAATTCAGAGTAACAAAACAGAATAGTGGGTGCAATGGCTTATTGTTTTCTTGGTACAAAGTTTTCAGTTTTACAAGATGAGGAATAGGTGGCAGTCAGCCATGGTAGCACAGCCGTGGAAATGACCGGGAGACCTTTCCTTGGGCGAATTCCACTCTTTTCTTATCTGTCTCAGTGTCTCTCCACTTGGGACACATTTTGCCTTTCCCAGGCCAGAGGAGCTCAGATACCCTTGCTGTGCCATTTCTGCTCAGCAGGCTATCAGTAACAGCTGTAATTTGTAGTTAGGCTATGGCCACCGTAACAAAATATACAGAGTTGGCTGGAGGGCTACATTTATTTCTTACAGTTATGAGCAGAGTGGTAGTAGCTTTGGCTTCTTCCACGACTTCTTTCCTTGGCATATAGATGCTCATTCTTTTAGCACACACACCTCTGGTGTGCTCGGTTTTCATCTTACAGCACAAGGCTGGAGATGTAGCTAAGTGGTAGGGCACTTGCCTGGGCTACGGCTTTGCTTTTCATCTCTAGCATCTCGAGAAAAGCAAAAAAACAAAAATAACATACCAGGCAGACTGGATTTGGGTTCACCCTAAAGGTCTCGGTTTAACTTCATTGCCTCTTTCTCTCCAAACACAGTCACATTCTGATACAATGGGGGTTAGGACTTCCGTCTACGAATGAAAGGGGGCCTAAGTTGGTCACATGTGGTTAGGCCAGTAACAAGGCGACAGGCAGGAAACTCGGGCACAAGAACTTGGTTCTCATTTGGGGAACTGCTATGCTCTCTTCTTTGTATACGTCACCTCCAAGTCTTCACACAACACGATCATGTTCTTGACTTTCGAGTCTTCCCACTTTCATCTGAAGAGGACCATCCTCGACTAAATTTAAAGTGACCCTAAAAGTCACTCGGCCCAGTAGCTTGCTTTCTTCCGTGGTACTTACCACTTTTTACCGTACAGAAAGCCAGCTCCAGGGTGGTAATGTGTTTTTAGCCACTTGATACTCTGCAATGTCTCACTCACCGTTTCGAGTAAATGTGTTTCTGTAACCACTTAACACATTATGTCTTTATTTACTCCACTGAGAAAACCTTCAGGGCTTTTAATATCCGGATGCTTCATGAAACCGCTTCACCACCTTCTCCAGCAGGTTGCTTAATGCACAGCAATGCTGTGCTTCCCACAGGGTTCAGGAGCCAGCTCAAAAAATGCTAGCCACTGCATGCAAACAGCTGACGGGTTGTTAGGTGTATTCCAAAGTGTGGACCCTGAGAATGGTCTGGGGGAAAAAATGTCTTCAGGAGGTACAGTGAGCACTAAGTAGAAAAGTACTGAAATTGTTTGCCCTAATATAGGTCTCAAGGTTCTTTATTTTTAATAATTTACATGCATTTTTTTTCAGGTGTGGGCATGTGTGAAGTCAGAGGACAACTTCTGTCCTTCCATCGTGTGGACCCCAGGGGTCAATTCAAGTCCTCAGGCTTGGCAGAGCTAAACCATCCCTGGCCCCTTCACAAGTCCTTTGTCGCCTTTTCTCTCATACAGCTCTTGCTACTTCCTATTACTCTTCCTGTTTAAGAGGGAAATCCTGCCAGCTCAAAGATGTAGCACACACGTGTAGGTACAATTACTAATCTTCCGTGGTGTCCTGTGCAGCGGTGCAATGGCGCAGAGTCACTCCCAACACTGGGTTTGGGGCCACCTCCTTCACTCTGTGACTGGGCTAGAACAGCGACACCAGCGACTCAAGGGCTACCGGGAGTTCTAGGAAACGAGCTGCAGAGGGAGCAAACCAGTCGTGTATTTTCAAAACTTTTCAACTCTGGCAGCAACTTCAGCGGCTTATCAGTCAGGACCCTTAGAGGGTCCCCTGAAGTCGCAGCGGCCTCCGGGAGGTCCGGCCCACAGCTCCAGCGGCGTTCCACGTCGTCTCTGCCTTCCTGGGGTAAACACTGGGACCCTGCATCGCAGTCGCCCCACGCGGCAGCCCGAGTTCTAACCACAGCTCCTAGGAGAAAGAGGAGCAGAGCGAGAGAAACTAGAAGCAGAGCCTGCCCCATCACTAGGCACGTGGGCGGGGCGAAAGTGGGTGGAGGGGCGGGGCAACACAGCAGGGTGTGACTAATATGGGCGGGGCAGAGATGTGGGCGGGGCTAAAGGGCGGCGGCGAGGGAAGGCGACGTGGCGAGAGGCGGGGCGCGTTCAATCGACGTCACGCTCTGCGCTTGGCAGTGCGCAAGCGCGGTGGTGCGGCTGGCCTCTGGAAGTGTCGTCAACATGGCGTCTGAACGCAAGACTAAGTTATCCAAGAACCTGCTGCGCATGAAGGTGCGGGGCTTGGGGGCAGTCGGGGTGTCGGACGGGGCGGCTGAACTCCGAGATGTCCCGTAGTGACTCGGGCCGAGGCGACGGACAGACTGGACCCCAGATGGGCCCTGGATGGCCGCGGCGTGCGCTCCCATTCATTCGCTCATCCTGCGGGGCACTGGGCACCAGGGTGAGATTCTGCTTAGGCAGACTCGCCTGGAGCCCGAAGCCCGTGGTAGGGACGGAGCTTGCCCGAACATAAGAACCGAAAATGTCTGGGGTGACTGCTGAAGTGTCAGGGCCGCCTGAGAACTGAGGCATCTCGCGAGAAGTGGTCCTTAAGTGAGAGGATGTCAGGTAGTGTCCCAAACTAGGGAAAGTAAGTTCAGAAGTCGGAGAGGGAGAAAAGAAAACCACGAACATTTATTTCCAAGGACAAAAGGTAGCTCGGACGTCCGAAAGACAAGGAACATAAAACCAGTCTGGAAGAATTAGTGATCACGACATCTAAGGAATTTTGTGCCAGACTGAAGTTTTCTTCCCCATTCTCATGAGCGGTAGCAAGCTGTTGAGCCTGGGAACAGCCTTATGTGTTGTTAGCTTTCAAGGCTACTTTTGACTGTACTGTGGATAATAGTTAAAGATAATAGTTAAACACATAAGCTTACAGTCAGGAAGACCAGCTAAAGGTCCTGCGTCCTGGATGAAGGTCGTCGTTGTGTTGGGAATGGAAAACAGTATAAGAGGGGTGAAATGAGTTCTCCATCAACTTTTAAACAAAATCAGTGTTTTAGGTTTATGCTTATTTTTCTTTATGTATGTCTGTAATCTACACTATGTGTGTTCAGGTGCCCGTGCAGGCCGGAAGAAGGTGCTGGAGCCCCCTGAAACTGGAGTTGTAAGCTGCCAGGTGTGGGCACTGGAACCTCGGCATGAGCCAGAAGGGCTCTTAGCCACCGAGCCAACGTTCCAGGCCCGTGATTTTTAAATTTGAAATTGAACCAGCGGTAGTGGCTTGGGGTTCACATTTGTAATCCCAGTACTGTCAGCTGCTTAACAAGTCTGTGTCCAGCTTGGACGAGACATGAGACCCTGTCTCAGAGTGTCAAAAAGACGACAATAACAAAAACCTGAATCTACCTAACTGCAGTCTGAAAAGGAGAGTGAGGAGAGAGACAGATGAAATGTGCACCAATTGAGATGGGGAAAGCTGAATCCTGAAACCTAAGTAATACTACTAGGACATATTACAGCCCTTCCTGTGTTCTGACGCTGTTCTTGTTTCATATATAACAGACCACTTAATTCACATGGTAACATTTGCAGTAGCCACAGCCATTATCCCTGATGGCACCAGAAGTGTCTGCAGCAGAAGTAACAGCTAAAAAGACTGGTCGCCGGGCCCCAGAGCCTACGCTTGTAATGATTAGTCTCTGCCACTTGTCACTGGACACACAGGTGGCACCGAGACGTCTCACTCAACAGTATTATAAAAATGTATTTAACAGAGCTGCCCTGTGAAATGGTGTAGTTTAGCCACACAGTACACTGTAGAGTTTCTCTTGCCTGCCCCTAGGATGCTGTGGCTTGCTGGGAGTGGCGGCCCATTGCCCCCACCTGTTACACGTGGCCAATACAGGAAAAGATCAGAATTCCAAAAGACTTGTTTCTGATGGCTGCTATCAGAGTCCCACCATCTTAAAGATGGGTCATTACGCTAACCTTTTAAAGGTGTGGCCTGGCTGCTTATGGTGGGCTGGAGGCTCAAACTTGCTAACCTTTTAAAGGTGTGGCCTGGCTGCTTATGGTGGGCTGGAGGCTCAAACTTCGGGAACAGTGGCATTCCCGAGGACAGGAAATAAGGCTTGGATGAGTGCTGTGTGAAGGGTCGAGGAGTGAGCGTTCCCTGCAAGCTTAGAATGCCGTGGAGTTGGAGTGCAGCTAGGGGGTCAGCCGGATAAGGAAAGAGGGTGAGCAAGTTGTCCCTGTTTTCGTCTGGGAAGTACTTCTTCCTGAATGTGAGCAAAAGCCTACCAGTTTTAGCAGTTTGTGGTCATACTGATCGCAGAGAAATGGAGTGGACCTGGGAAGCTGAGTAGCCTCGGCTCTTGGAATGAGCCAAGGGAGAGTGTGCTAAGCAGTCAGGGTGGACACTGAAGAGCTGCCTCTTGACTTGAAAATAAAGCAGTTCTGTTCCCTCACCCAAGGGAACGAGGTCCAACTGGACGGGACAGGTGTGTGGGAGAGCATTGCCCATGTTCTGTTTGCCTTAGCTCTATTGACAGAGGTCTGTCTGGTGGGACCCGGGGTATCATACTCAGCCAGAGCAGTGTGTACGAGAAGGCATGGAGCAGAGGTGCCTAGGGAATCCCCGGCCAGGCCGCCTGTTCAGGGAGAGCTCATAGGGCAAGTATGAGGGCATTGAACATTTAGTCCTGACTCATTTCAGTGGTTTTTTTTTTTAATTAAAAGTTTTAATTATAAAGGTATAAGGGTGTTTTGCCTATGTGTATGTCTGCATCACGTGAGTGCCTGATGCCCAAGGATGCTAGAATAGGATGTGAGGTCCCCTTGAAATGGAGTTACAGAGGGTTGTGAGCCCCATTATAGGTGCTAGGAGTCCCCTGGAAGAGCAGCTTTTATCCACTGAACCATCTTCATCTTTTTTTTTTTAATATATTAGATTTATTTCTTTTGTGTGTGTGCCATAGCACATTGTAGACAACTAAGCAGTGTCGTTCTCCTTCTTCCAAGTGGGCCTAAGGATCAAACTTGGGTTGTTGGCCTCGTCAACAAGCACCTTTATCCATTGATCCATCTTGCCATGCCCATCAGTATTCTTGAATTCCTCTGTCTAGGGCAGCTATTTAGGATGAAGGTAGTTCTGGTGGGAGAGAAGGATTAGGTAGAAGGTTTGCCAGGGTGGCGGTTTGGGTACAGATGGTATTTGTTTGATTCTTTCCTGGGCCTTAGGACTTAGGCTTGGTGTGCTCTGTAAAGGTCAAGATGGTAAATATTGTAGGTTTGTAGGCCAGTGAGGACCCGTGCACTACTGAGCTCTGCCATTACCGCCCAGAACTAAATCAGCATGGCTATGTTCCAGGAAATGGTAGACAGTAGAGATCCACCCTGCGGGCTGGACTTCGCCGGAGTCTGCTCTGGGCCCTCATTTTGGCGTGTGGAGAATGAAATTGCTAGTTGAGACACTGTAGAGCCAACACTGAACTCTTCCTACACCTAGCTATACAGCCGTAATGTGTTCCATCCTCGCTGTCCCGTGTAGACATGTGTGACTATCTGTGTGCCTTAAAGTGTCTGCTGAGGAGAAATGGAAGATACAGGGCATTTAGGATTACACCAGGAACGTAAGGGGCAGCAGTGGGGTCCCTGTACTTCGAACCACAAGGAAGTCTGGAAAGCTAAAGCAAATCCAGGTGCATTGATACTCAGAGCTCCTTGTCTGCCAGGTGACCTGCGCACCCATGATACAGATGAGCAAGGGCACTGACACTGCTTGGTTTTGTTCTGACAGTTCATGCAAAGGGGCCTGGACTCGGAAACCAAGAAACAGCTGGAAGAGGAGGAAAAGAAGATGATCAGCGATGAGCACTGGTACCTGGATTTGCCAGAGTTCAAGGAGAAAGAGTAGGTTTCTTGGGGTTTGTAGCCATGGTTTGGAAAGCCCTGTGGAGTGCAGTGCTTCCTATTCTGAAGACTATTAACCTGTGTGTGTGCCACATGGATGCAAGCAAAGGCCCAGAGGTGGGCTATACCGTCAGGCCTCACCAGCTTTGTTTCTATAACAGTCCTTTGGCAGGTCGGGGTGTTTGTTTTAACCAGTACTGCACTGAATGCCATTCGTGTCACAAACACTGCTGCATTGGTAGTCTGTCCTAGGCTAAGCACTTCATTTCCCTTAGTTAATAAATACTCCCTGCATCACTGTGTCTGATTTGCTGTTGAAGAGCTGGAGCTTCAGAGGGTTGTTATCCCAAAGCCACCTGCCTGGAGGGGCAGAAGCTGGTAATACCCAAGGCCAGAGCCGCCTGCCTGGAGGGGTGGAAGCTGGTAATACCCGAGGCAGTTCTTCTTCCTCTTCCAAGCCTGTCTGGTGCTAAGAGGCTTGAATTGGAGAGTGGTAGAGTCACCTCATTTGTTCGTCCAGATCCTGGAAGTTGTGTGGCATTTTTGTGTAGGCAGAGTTTTCCTGTCCTAGGGGCCTCTTCCTAATTACCACACAAAGGCTTATGTTATTTATAAATGTACAGCCAATAGCCCAGGCTTGTTACTAGCTAACTCTTACATTTAATTAACCCATATTTCTATTCTTTACCACCGTGTCTCATGGTTTGATACCTCATTTTCTACATATCCTACTTGGGGGCTGACTGCGTCTCCTCCGACTCTGCTCTCCTTCTTCCCATCATTCTTTGGGAGTTTGGCTTTCTCACCAGCTACTGACCTGTCAGCTTTTCATTAACCCATGAGAGCAATACATATTCACAGTGTACAGAAGGATTATTCTACAACATTTTTTCCTTGTTTATTTTCTTCAGCATGGTTTATTACTTATACTTTTATTGAATGGCTGAATGTTTTGCCTATAGTTTTTAGGTACATATATGTCCTTCCCTTTTTCCCCTGTTAATTTGCTGTTTGGTTAGCCATGTTGTTCTTTTTTTATTTTTCTGACTTTCTCTAGTCCTTTGGGATAGTGATGTATTCTCCTTTGAAGAGAAAGTCCAGATTTCCTAGAGCGATGAGAAGTGAATTTTTTTACTCTGTGTGCTTCTTACAGGCCCAAAGTATTGATCAAGATGAAGATTTTTCAAGAGATAATATACATAGGAGTGTGTAGGGGGGCTAGCACAGATGAGGAGCCCAGGGACAGTGTGAACAGGAGTGTGCAGGGGGATACAGGCAGCCCAGGGGCCCAGAGCTTCAGCTTCCTTTCCTTGCATTATTTGATGGGTACCACCACACTGAATAGACGTGACGAGAGCAGGTGTCTCAGGAAAGCGCTGACTTGTACCTTCCAGGCATGGCCTGCTATATGTTTGGTAGATACCCATTGTCTGCAGGGTTAGCTTCTTTTTCCCTGCTGGCTAAGGGTAAGTTATATTTTTGTTTTTTAACAAGAAAATTATATGATTATTGTTTTCTGTCAAAATGACAGGAATTACATTAATTGCTAAATATGGGAAACCATCTGGTTTGTATGTGTGTGTGTCAAGAGAGCAAGAGGTCTTGAACTCTGAGTCGTCCTGCCTGAGCCTCTTGAGTGCTGGGATTATAGACATGAGTGCGCCTGACTCAGGCATATAACCCATTTAGTCATATTTTCTAGTTCAGTTCCATAATTTTTATTAATAATTTGTGGCTATATTCATAAAAATGTAGCCTGTACATCATCTATAATATCCTTGATTTGGGTCATGGGTCAGCTACTAAGTGTTCATACCTCCTCTCTTTTCCCAGTTTGTGTAACACTGATAGTATTTCCTTGTTTCTCCTGGGGTGCTGGTCACATTTCACCAGTGAAGTGACCCGGACTCTGAAGTATTCTTATCCAGAAGATTTTCAGTAAGGAATTCAGATCCGTTTTCTCTAATAGATCCAGACCTGAACTCTGCCTTTGATGCAGGGTTTTCCTCTGCAGCCCATGTTCTCAAACTCAGCCCTCCCGCTTCAGCCTCCAAGACTGGGGTCATGGTATTCCCATCATTCCTGTTCTCAGACAGGTTTTCCATGATTGTGGGATTCCTATCTAGTACTTTCTTGCAGTTTCCACTTAAAATTTGGGCTTTTTTATTATTTCTTTTGCATTCATTTTTTTTTTTTCTTTTTTTTTTTTCCCCCGAGACAGACAGGGTTTCTCTGTAGCTTTGGAGCCTGTCCTGGAACTAGCTCTTGTAGACCAGGCTGGCCTCAAACTCAGATACCCACCTGCCTCTGCCTCCTGAGTACTAGGATTAAAGGTGTGTGCCACCACCGCCTGACAGCCTTCATATTTTCATTGAAATTCTCAGTCATGTTTATAAAACACTTAAACTTCTTGAACTGTTTTTTAACTAATTCCAGCATGTCTTGATTTCCTGTGAGCGAGGACTGTGTTTTCCTGCACCTTGCTTGTCTAGTGGTTTGTGTGTGAGGGTGGACATTGCTGGTTCTGAGTGTAGTTGTTTCCATTAAGAACATGTACTTTTTTTCCAGTAGACAGTTGATTGACATGCCCGTCAGCTCACTGTTTGTGACGGTGAGTTTTCTCATCTTTGCCCTGACTAAATTAGCCATCCTCCTGGGTTGGGCCTTTTGCCTAGGTATCACAGAGACTCAGCTTGATCTCTTCTCTACTGGACAGAACTCAAGTATCCCCCTGTTCTGTGCATGTTGTGGTGTTTGTTCAATGTATGTAGCTGGATACACTTTACTTTCCAGATATAATAGGCTTAGAAATGTCCTTGCCCCAAATAATAAATACCCAGGACTGCATCTCTCAAGCAAGTAACCTGTGGCAAAAACTGCCTTGCTGCTGTTATTAAGTTAAGGATCTTGAACTACGAGACAATTCTGGATTATTTAGGTAAATTCTAAATAAAAATTTTATTCTCTGGCATGCTAGTCTGGTTTTCATTGCTGTAATGAAGTGCCTGAGGCTGAGTGACCTAAGGAGGAGAGAGATGTATCTCGCTCACGATTCTGGAACATCAAGGGCATGACTCTGGTATCCGCTGGGCTCTGTAAAAGAGCCTGTGTGGAAAGACTTGGTGAGATC
This sequence comes from Dicrostonyx torquatus, assembly GCA_028555095.1. NCBI lineage: Eukaryota > Metazoa > Chordata > Mammalia > Rodentia > Cricetidae > Dicrostonyx > Dicrostonyx torquatus. Next base: position 6,080,257 of record JAQHUG010000082.1, on the reverse strand, counting down.
AGAGGTGGTGACTCGAGGCAGGAAGTCAGGGACACAGGTGACACGAAGCTAACTCCAGAAACTGCCTGCTTTTTGGTTTTGGGTTTTTTTTTCTGAACGCAGTCCCCCTGGTGACTTCCCACTAGGCCCCACATATTAAAGGCTCTGTCACTCTCACTTGGCCTCACTGGAGACCAAGCCTCTGCCACATGGACCTTGGAGGACCAGCCATAACACCTTGTAAGAGAGGCCAAGGAGAAAAAAGGCTTTGACCACAGGGGCAAAGATTGCAGTGGTGTGGCCCCTGGCAAGTAATACTGGCTGCACTGCCCCCTCCCCCACCAAAGGCAAGTCTCTGGGGGCTACAGCCCTGCTCCAGCCTTGCCTTTGCACTATCTCCAGAATGATCTGGAGTCAGTCACTGGATTGATGCTCTGAGAGCCTAAGTTTACAGCAGTTTAAGCTGCCGACTTTGAGGTAATCGTGGCCACAGAAAGCTGCTGCGCCAGAGCGCTGTCCTCCCAGGAGCGCCTTGTCATTAGCTGTGGGCTCACCTTGAGAGGTCCCAGAATCCATGTGTCTTTCTGTCATCCTGACCCACGTGTTCCAGCCACCTGCCTCTGTGGTCCTGAAGTTGGGTTGGCCTCTCCAGCCGGGCAAGGCTGGCCTCTGGTCTGCTCCCAATGGGGACTTTCCTTCACTTGGCATTTCTTCAGAGTTGTCATAGTCTGATGATTTCATTGTGGAAATATTTGTGTTGAGTTTTGTCTTATTGGCTGTGGTAGTGCTAATTGAGTGTGGCTCCTCCCTCTGTGGCCTGGATTGGGGTGACCTGTGCTTTTGCCCCTGTAGTGTAAATGTTTTCTTTCCTGGCACCATGTCTGTACCAACACACCCACAAGAGCAGAGATTCTTTCTGTCCTAGCTGCTCCCCAGCCCCTGCACACCTGTGCGTGTTTGTGAGCATTGGTGGAGGGGGTACTTCCTGATGAGAAGTAGAGCGGGACCCCACGAAGGAGTCCAAGGCCTGTCCTGGAGAATGTGCTCACCTTGGGCTTGGGGTTTGAACCGGTGACCAAAGAATCGCTCTTAGGAACAGACATCCTAGGGTTTATTCCCCAGAGCGGTTGTACCCATGATGTGTGTGTTTTCACTTGCAAGCCCTCTCCAGGGCTGCAGTTTGTTCTGGAGCATCAGTTCCAGTCCTGCTAGTCCAGCTTCCAGTTATCGCAAGCTCCTTCTCTGCTGAAGCGGAAGCCATCAAGGCCAGTTAGCCAAGAGCTCCACCCAGTCACGCTGCTGCCCAGACCTGCTATTTCCTCCCTGCCCGGTGTTTTAATTGTCCTCCTCTCTTGAATATTTAATGACCTTGGGGTTGTACAAGAGTCAGGGACTTTGCTTCTGCTTTGGAAAGCTCAAGTTTATCAAAAATTCCTGAGGTCTTTGTGTGATGTAATTTCTTGCAGAGATCGGAGGAAGCCATGCCTAAGCCCATGACTTCGTCTATCTCCCCGTGCCTTTGCTGACTGGCCGGATCAGCTCTTACTTCTCACCCTGGTTAAAGATCTCACGGTGCCCTTACATGCTCCTTCCGAGACCCGGAAGCGGGATTTCCATTCAGGCTTGACCTCTGCTTCTGCGCTTGCTTGTTAACACGAGTTTCTTCTCCTGCTCAGGAGTTTGATCATAGAAGAGCAGAGCTTCTCACTGTGTGAAGATCTTCTCTATGGAAGGATGTCATTCAGAGGATTTAATCCCGAAGTTGAGGTATTAAATATAATTGCTTCAAATTTAAAAATTTTTTACAATTCAATTTTTTTCCTGCCAATAATTGAGCTTCGGGCTCTCCCCACCAGGTACCATTTCTTCTCATTATGTGAAAAATAACAAGTCTTGAAATATTGCCATAGCTACTTAAAGAAATTGCAGCGCGGCAGTTTGGTTTTATGGAAGAATAGAGTGGGTAATTTAATATAGCGGTGTGCCGTCCCTGATGCTGCCACCGCGTTAGTTTCAACTCAGTCTTTCACAGGAACGGCAAGACTATTCATACGCTGCTGTTATGAGGAGTTATTTTCCGACTTCTGTAAATGTCTCGTTCTTAATGGAAAAATGCTGCATAAAAATGGTGTCATTTCACTTAGTAATGGACGGGTTTTAATCCAAGCTGTTAAATAGTTTTTTTTTTTTAAGTGGATCTTTTGGAAAGTTTGTTTGAAAAATGAATGTTCACCTTGTGGCTGGGCTGTTGGTTTAATCTCCTGACTCAGCATCACAGACAAGCAGGCGTTTACTCTGTCGCACTTGGAAGAACTCTGGTGCCTGTGTCGGGAGCCCTCCCGGGAACGTGTGCTGTGAAACCTTTAGCCGTGACTACTCAGTGTAAGCGGTAACGCGGGGGCTAAATTACATGGTGGCTGACCTGGGTGTTAAAGGATGACCTAGGCTACCCCCACCCCCAAACCTGACCTCCACCCTCTAAATGCCAGTAGCACACATGCTTCCTTCAGCTCAGCTGGGATTGAAGGTGTCTGTGGCCATGGTCATCTGGCCCCTGGTGGGTAAAACGTCCCCAATGAGAATCACTTTTCTGGATGCATCTAAAAAACCGCAGTCACCTAAGCCCACAGCACAGTTTATGTAAAGGTGGAGACTTGACGGGGGAGTATTTTTATGGAGGAGATACACGTGGAATGTATTTATAATCCAAGTGTTTTATTTATACAGAGTTCACACTAATGTTTTGGTTTAGTATTCATTTTTTTCTGTGCCAGCCTCCTTTAAGTTTTAAATGGGCAGGAGACTGTGGGGCAAAAAGAAAGAAACATTTGGGGTTCATGAATCTGTTGTTCAGAGAGTGGGGTTTAGGTGGGTAAGCCCCCCCAAAGTGTCTCCTCAATGCGACCGTTCAGGTGTGACACCTCAGAATTTGGTGTGAGAGATGCTCACTTACTGGACTCTGCTCTCAATCGAGTCTGTTCTCTCAGCGAAGGTTTGTCAGCCCTGGAAGTGTTTGTGAAGGCCCTCTCCTAGGCTGGTCTCCTAGGCCTCCTTGGTCGGTCAGAAATCACGTTAGGCGTAGGGTAGTGTGAGAAGGAGATGGGCAAGATCTCAGGGACAGCGTCTGAGACGCACTGGCCACCCTGAAGTGTGGGAGCCTTCAGCTTTCTTTACTTCTTTCCCCTCTCACGTTAGCCGTGTGCCCCCTTTAATATGAGTGACAGGTAGGGTGTGTGATCCACGTGACAGCTTACCTGACACTGAGTTAGCCGTTCTTAGGTTTTCCAGCTGGTGCCATTGGCAGTTGTGGCATGAAGTTTTGCACAGAACCCCTTGGTTTTCGTCTAATCTCACAAGCGGTTCTGTGCGTGAGTGTCTCTGTTTGAAGAGAGCTTTGACACCAGGCCTCCCTGATGCCAGTACGGTGTCTTTTTCAGAAGTTAATGCTTCAGATGAATTCCAAGAACAAAGCCGCAGCAGAAGACAGGGACGAGACTGTGGAGGTCGATGTGTCGGATGAGGAGATGGCCAGAAGGTAACTGTGCGCTAGGAGTCACCCCATTCTGCAGTGCTCTGACTGCACGGTGTGCAGTGGGGAGATGCGCACACTGCCCATTCCTAGTGACCCAGTGGCTTCATGCTGGAGTGCGCTGGCCGTGAGGATTCGGGGCCACTGCTATCTCCAGTGACTGTAAACATACTTCTTAGTTTGGGGGATGCAGAAACAAAACCAGCAGAGAATTTAATCATCCTTAGTCAGTTGCATGGATTTTTAACTCAGGCAATCTCTTTTTAGTCATAAATTTTGTTTTTCTTGTTTTATTTGGCTTGATGTTTTTGGCAAGCTTTGATTCCTGCGTTTTTATTGAAATTAAATTTGTGCTGTGTATCATCCTAACAGATATGAGACTTTGGTGGGAACAATTGGAAAAAAGTTTGCCAAGAAGAGGGACCGAGCCAATTACGAAGAAGATGAAAATGGAAATATAAAACCCGTTAAAACAAAGAAGATGTTCTTAAAGCCCCAGGATTAAAATGGATGCCTTCGATACCGCAGAGGCCTGTGAGCACAAGGTGGCCTGCCTCGATACAGCAGAGGCCTGTGAGCACAAGGTGGCTTGCAGTCACCCTTGTGGCGTCTGTAGTGGTTAATTCTCCAGTGTTTACCTGTAAAGAAATGTGTAATTTTGGAAATGTGCTGTTCTTGAGACAGATGTGTACTGGATGTTATACATCCTTTTAATGGCATTTTTCAGGGTCTTCAAATGTATGGGCACATGCCACTCCCTAGGCTTTGACCTGATTTTGATTGTGTGTATGCACACACAGACAGGACACATGAACAGCTCCCTAGCTGTTGTCCTGGATTGGCTGTCATGACAGTTGCCATTGTTTCAACTGCCCTTATATTTATAGTTTACTTTTTGAATCATGTCAAGCCAATTTATACATTCACTTTGGACTCAGATATTTGGAAACTTTGCAGAAGTGATTCACCAGGAGCAGATACGCCTCTCCAGCTGAAATGTCTGATGCTGCCGGGTTTTCTCATCTGTAGTGGTATGGGTTTAGTTTATTTAAAGCAGTCACTTGGGTCATTTTTCTAATATTCTGTAATAAACATCTGTTTTCTTATACTTTTCTGTTTTTTTACACTTTGAGACAATTTTAGTCCTACTTAGTAATACAGCCTTATATAAATAATAACTTATAAAGACTAGCCATTAATTGAGAATGTACTGATATGTAAGATTGAACCACAAAAGATTTTCTTGTGTCCGTCAAGAGCAGTTACCAGTTTCTCAGGGTACAGCTTGATAGAATTTAGCACTCACTAGACCCTGTTCTAAGTACATCAGCACATGGAACTGTCTGTCTGTCTGTCTGCGTGGAGATGCATGCTGAGGACTTGCATTTCTCTGGATCTCTGTAGACTGCAGCTGTTGTGTGACCTCAGGCCTATTAGTTATGTGTTGACTTTGCTACCCAGTCAAGAATACTCAGGTAGGCTTGTGACCAAAGAGATAGAGTGAGCTGTCTCTAAACTGATCCTGTACCAGCTGGGACTCCGCTCACTTTTGAAGATACTTTTTGTACCACAGACATTTGCAGTTTATTAAGGAGAAATAAAGATGAATTTCTCATGGCAGTGGTTAAGTTATATTTAGAAGCATTGCTCGTGAGTCAGCTGTGTGACCCAGGGGTGAGCTCCAGCAGATACTGAGCTGTGTCTTCTCAAATTTGAATTTGCCCTCTGCATATGGTGGTTCTTAGGAATGGGGGAAGGCTCTGTTTATTCTGGAGGACACCACATCTGAGAATTCATTGGCACCAATTAGACAGTGGTTAACTGTGAGCACCACCCTCAGATTAGAAACCATGCTGACTCCATACAAATGTAGAGTCGTCTATATGCTGTGTTGTTTGGGGCATAATGAGAAAGTCAACACCTTCAAAACAAGCACAACTTTTCATCCCTGAACTGTTTGTTTGAGACCCGGCCTACTATGTAGAATTGGCTGGCCTGGAATGTGCTATGGAAACCAGGCTGGTTTCAAACTCACATAGATCTGCCTGTCCCTTTCTCCCCAGTGCTGGGATTTAAAATGGGGCCACCACACTCAACTTCCCTGAATATTTTTTTACCTCTCTTGTGTCACAGTTACTGATCCCATGTGTTATGAGAGGCACAGAGGGCTATGTCTTGCCGTGGCTACCTTATACCCGAAATAACCACACGTAAATTATATTCATTAAATTCCTGCCTGGCCCATTATCTCCAGCCTTTGCTTGGCTAACTCTTACATCTGATTCAGCCCATTTCTAAAAGTCTGTTGTGTCATCACGAGGTGGTGGCTTACTGGAAAGATTCTAACATGCATCCATCTTGGGCCGGAGAATCATGGCGTCTCTCTCCCTGACTCAGTCTTCTTCCCAGCATACTGTTCTCTTTTCCCCACCTATCTAAGTCCTGCCCTCTTAAAAGGCCAAGGCAGTTTCTTTAACCAATGAAAGCAACACAAAATACAGAAGATCCCTCCTACACCACCCATGGTTCCCAGGGCTCAGTCATATCTGCTTTTGACATTTGCTTGGAGCTGAACAAACCTCAATTCTCTGACGCCAACCAGCTTCTTTCTGAAGTACATCAGTAGAGATGAGAGAGAAGGCCAGAGGAGATCAGACAGTCCTTTCACATGCTTCTTTGTCCTCATGGTTGTTCACCTCAGTGCACCAACTAAAAAGAGAAGAAATGGTAAAAAGCAGAAAGAAAGGATTGATTCAGTGTGTCCACACTGAGAACAGGTAAAGAAATTAATCCAGTGGCTCCCAGTGTCTTTGGGGTACTGATAGGAACTGAGCTTAAACAGCAAGAATCAGGACAGGGCAAGAGGTCTGCATAGTTAAGCACTCTCAGTCAAGTTGTTCTCTTGGATCCAGTTCTCTGCTTGCTGCTCTCATGTAAGGGAGTTGCGGTCTGCTTCTTACAACGTGATCACTTCTGCTCCAGGGTGCAGCCTCACCACCATGGAGAACTGAAGTCAATTTGGGTGGGAACCAGACTGTCTTTTTTCCTTCTAAGGAAATCTAAGGAGTCTTGCCAGTTTAAGATAATGACCTACCTTTGTGTCCCAGGTAGACGGGGACACAAAGAACAGGAAGGAGATAGATTTAGGTAGACACTGAATCCTACCTGTGCCTCTACAGAGTCGAGCAGGAGCCTGGGCCTCAGACAGGCAGACACAAAGGCAAAGACACCACCTTTGTCTTGCTTTTATTCCCCTTGTAGGCTCAAGTGGTTTTTAGAAGCAGTTTCAAATGCTTGTTACAGCACCACCAGCATCCAGTTCCCACTCTGATGTCTGTCTGGTACCATGGCGCATAGCCCCACCCCCACCCCATTCAACACCAGGGCTCTGGTGTGACCGAGCAACAGCATCACATCCCATCCCATGTTCAGCTGCTAAGTGTCCAGACTTCTACCCTCCTCCTGGGGGTGGCAAGTACCTTCCTCTTCTTTTATTTTTCTTATAGTACCTCAGTGTCCAATTCTTTGTTTTGAATTCCCTATAAATAGAAAGGTGGTGGAGGAACTAGAGCGAAATATGCCAAACTGGTCTGTTATTTCAAGTTGAAATTGCTTAAGGACCTGCAGCTTCTTGAAAGGGTGTTTGGCCTGTCTTCCCCCACAAAAAGCCATAATGTTTGGGCAAGAATATCCTTCACTTGCCAATGGAAATTAATTACCAGAGCATGGGAATTGGAGCTGCAGTATCCCTTGTAGGGTAAAAGGGCCAGCCAAAGAAGCCCACTCTGCCCTGAAACCAGAACTAGTGAAACACACACACACACTCACTCACTCACTCACTCACTCACTCACTCACTCACTCACCCTGGCCCTAAAACCAGAGCTAGTGAAAGAAACACACCCTGGATCTAAAACCTGAGCCAGTGAAAGAAACACTTTAGTCCTAAACCTAAGAAACATACCCTGACTCTGAAACTTGAGACAAAGAAACACACTTTGACCCTAGAACCAGAGCCAGTGAAAGAAACAGTTTGATATCCTGAAATCAGAGCCAACTGTGCCCCTTTCCAACTAAACCAACCAATCCCTGAGCAGGAAAACTAACCAATCCCTGAGCAGAAAAATCTCCCTGAGAAAACACTGCCCTTAAGAAAGCCCTGTAAAAGCCTCTGCTTGTTCAGTTGTGGGATGTCCTTTCCCACCCTGGGGGAGGCAGTCACGTTCCAGGACTTCTTCCCAAATAAATCGCTTCCTTAAAAGAGTTGTGGGTGAAGGTCTTCTTTCACTAGCGTGAAGCAGAAGAACCTTTACTGACACATTTCCTTTGCTGGGCTGAGCAGAAAAAATAGAAAAAACAGTTACATCTGCTGGGAAACTCCCTTAGGGGTGTAGCAGAAGACGTAACTTCTTGTGGAGCTGGAGGACATCACTCCATTTCTGCAGGGACTTCCCCTTGAGCAGAGAGAAGTAGAAGAAGTAACATCTTGGGCAGGAGCTGAGCAGAGAAGAAATGGATAGTTCTGCTAGGACATTCCCTTAGGGGAACTAAGCAGAGCTCAGCTGTAAAGACTAGGAGAGGAGCAGGATTGCTGCATCCTCTAGGGAGACTATCCCCACCACACCCCAGCTTCAGGTATAGCCTGGGTCCCCGACAAGTCAGGATTCCTTTCCCTCCAGAACTCCAGCCTCCAGAGCTGTCCCTTTGCAACTCCAGGTGTAGCCTACCCTCCCAACAAGTCGGGATACCCCTGATGTAAAACTTTGTCATCCCAGATCTTGGTGAGGAACACGGACAACCATGGACTCAATGAACAGATACAAAATTCAGTCGGAAGCATAGTTCATTTCAATTGTGCATACATTCAGTGGCATCCCACGGGCTTCTACCCTCCCTTTTAGGACATCTCTGGAATCTGTACTGCCCGACCCTAGATCTTCACTGTCCTGTTTGTCATCCTTTCTCAAGTTCTCATTCCAAATGGTTTATAAACACCATGCATTGGTCATTTCTTTGGACTCTTTTTCCCTAGTGCAGATTCCCAGGACAGGCCAACTTAAAGCCATTAAGCAGGGTGATGCATGTCTTGTAATGCCAGCACTCAGGAAAACAACCAGAACCATGAATTCAGTGCCAGCCTGGGTCAAATATAAGTACCAGATCAACCTGGGCTACACAGGGAGGCTCTGTTTAAAAGGGGAAGAACAGTGACCGGAAAACATGGGCCGGGGTAGACACTATGAAGCTGGACAGAATGGCTTGGCCATCCAGTCGAAGGGCATTCATATGTTAGGCCAGTATTTGCTGCTGTTACCTAGCAATCCTGCCTCGTCCTCCTAGGTGCTGGGATTACAGGCGTGTGCCGCCATACCTGCCATGAATACTTAGTAATGAGGAAATCAATGAAGAGCAGTCGGGATGATTTGGAAGCCTAACAACCTACAAAACCTATGCAAGCCGCAGTGCAGTGCAAATAAAGACCAACCAAGCAATGAAGCAAAAGCTTCTAAACCCGAACTTTTATCATCCCCAAACCACCTGCATTTTTGGCAGCAGCTCAAACGCAGGCCAAGGAATGCACATACATTAGCACGTAAAGGAAGACGAGGTACAGGTGTGCCCTATTTTAACACCGCTTGGCTTGAAGAAGCGGGGCTCAATTAAACCAGCAGTTAGAAGAGGACACCCGGTGCGAACGATTCCAAGTGCACGTCTGACTTTGGCAGCAAGGACGAGGATTAGAGAACCTACCAAGTTCTGCCTGGCCCAGAGCGACTTGCTGCTGCAGCCTTCGTGCGTAGCTGGTTCTCACAAAAGTTCCGTTTTTAGTTTATGAGCAACTTCCATACGGAAGTCTGTGATAGCTACACCAGCTTACCCTCCCACTGGCAGTAAGGGGTCTCTTTTCCCCGTGCCCTCGCTGGCATTTGTTGCCGTTTATTTTCTAGCTCGTAGGTAGGGAGCAATTACAACTGCCATGAGATGGACTCTCAAAGTCTTAATTTGCATTTTCCTGATGGCTGAGTGTCTTAGTGTGGGTTTTTATTGCTTTGAAGAGACCATGACCAGGCAACTCTTATAAAGAAAATACTTAATAATTACTTCATTACTAGATCAGTTTAACTGCTCACTTACAGTTCAGGGGTTCAGTCCGTCACGGCAGGGAGCATGGCGGCCCACAGGCAGATGTGGTGCTGGAGCTGAGTGGGCTCCATTTTGCAGGCAACAGGAAGCCGACTGACACACTGGGTGGCAAACTAAGTATATGAAAACTCAAAGCCCGCCCCCCACAGTGACACACTTCCTCCAACAAGGTCATACCCACTCCAACAAAGTCACACTTCCTAATAGTGCCACTCCCTATAAGATCATGGGATTCTGGGGACCCCTACATTCAAACTACCATGCTAAGGAAATGGAACACTTTTTCAAGTACTGGGTATGTGTGTGGATTTAACAATCAGAAGGTTTATTCTTGGGGGAGTGTATTTATATTTCTAGCTGCATATTCACAATAGCTAAGAAATGGAATCGGCCCAGGTGTTCATCAGTTGAGAAATGACTGAAGAAAATGTGGCACACAGACGGGGGGGGGGGCTTACTCAGCACTAAAGAAATGAAGGCATTGTAGCATTTGCAGGAAAATGCATGGAACCGGAAGTAATCATGTGAAAATAAGATTCACAAAGACATTGCCGCATGTTTCTCTTGTGTAGATTACAGTTCTTTTAGGTGTGTAGGTCATGAAACAGAAAGGGGTAAAAGGTTGTGGGGTGGAGGAGTAACAAGACCAGATGTGTCACTGAAACAGTTGGATTGTGGGGGAGACCAATAGGATTAGTCAGCATAGGAAGGGGACAGAGCATAGGAAGGGGTCAGAGCATAGGAAGGGGTCAACATAGGAAGGGGTCAACATAGGAAGGGGTCGGAGCATAGGAAGGGGACAGAGCATAGAAAAGGGTCAGAACATAGGAAGGGGTCAGAGCAGAGGAAGGGGTCGGAGCATAGGAAGGGGCGGAGCATAGCAAGGGGGCGGAGCGTAGGAAGGGGACAGAGCATAGAAAAGGGTCAGAACATAGGAAGGGGTCAGAGCAGAGGAAGGGGTCGGAGCATAGGAAGGGGCCGGAGCATAGGAAGGGGCGGAGCATAGCAAGGGGGCGGAGCGTAGGAAGGGGCGGAGCATAGGAGGGGGTCAGAGTGGGGAAGTCCATATAGAACCAAGTGTATATGCAGGTATAATGAAACATATTTGGTAATTTTGTTTGCTTGTTTTGTTTTTCGAGACAGGGTTTCTCTGTAGCTCAGGAGCCTGTCCTGGAACTAGCTTTGTAGACCCAGCAGGCCTCAAACTCACAGAGATCCGCCTGCCTCTGCCTCCTGAGTGCCAAAATTAAAGGCATGCGCCACCACTGCCCAGATCCTAATGGGTAATTTTTAAAACTTAATTTTTAAAAAATGGTTATTATTTACTTTCCCCGGTTGTCAGTAGAGATAGCAGAGTCTTCCTGAAGCATGAGCTGTATAACCAAACGGCTGCCTAATCTGTTAATTGTAAAATAGATGGTGGTTTCTTGAATCAAAGGCTTGTGTTTTGTTTGTGGTTTTGTTTTGACAAGGTCAAAACTCAAAGCGTAATCCATGCTGGCCTTGAGTTCTTCATTCTTGTCACTCAGACTTCCCTAAGCTCTGGGATTTCAGGTCTGTGCCGGCTCTCGTAGCTTTGTAACGTGATCAGGACTTTGCTCTCAGAGTCCTCTATCTCTCTAGTGCTCACGCTTATTTCTAATTAAATACAGCCGTTTGGTCATGCCTAAGTGAAGTATTCGGGAGAGGGGAGGCCAGGGGATGATGTCAGTGTCTTCCTCGATCACATCCAACCTCATTGACTAAGCCGCTGCAGGTCTGCAGCTTCCCCGGTGTGCGGATGATCACTGCTGAGCCATCCAACCCCAAATCATGTAAGCTAATCTAATAAACCCTCTTCTACTCATCCAGTGATTCTGATCCTCTAGAGCCTGGCTCAAGCAGGATATGTTCTAACCAAGGTCCAGATTCTGAAAACATAGAGAACTCCCCAACCTTTAAGAAGGAATGATATGTAAAGTCACACATGGCTACTGTCTTAGGGTTTCTATCACTGCGACGAGACACCGTGACCGAAAAGAAGTTACGGTGGGAGGGGTTCAGTTGATTGACAGTTCAGCATTGCTGTTCATGGTGGAAGGAAGTCGGGACAGGAAGTCAAACAGGGTAGGACCCAGAGGCAGGAGCTGATGCAGAGGCATGGAGGGGTGCTGTTTACTGGTTTGCTTCCCATGGCTTGCTCAGCCTATCTTCTTACGGAACCCAGGACCAGCAGCCTGGGGATGACGTCACCCATTGCCATACAGCTGAATCTCAATGAGGCATTTCCTCAGCTGAGACCCCTTCGTTTCTGACACACTCTATAGCTTGTGTCAAGTTGACATACAACACCACCCAGTACAGACACCCAAGCACCTTCACATATAACTACAAGGGAGCAGATGATACCCAGGCCTGGATGCTACCTGGAGGGAAATACATCCGGAGGGGAACAGTTGCTGTTGTGGGCGTTCCCCAAGACCAAGAGCTTAACCAATGCCAGGTCTGAAGCTGAGCCAGACACTAACTGGAATGTGGGATGGGGAACAAGACATCTCCCTTTGGCCCAGGAGGAGGCAGAGGCACAGAAACGGGGTTCACCTACTCCCATACAACTTTTGAAACAGTGTTAGGATTTGAACTCTGACAAGAAAGCGTGCTCTGTTCATGGCAACACTTCTGGAGAAGAGAAAGAATGTTTTGGGGAAACAGGTCAAAAACAGCCTAGTCTTATAAGACCCTAATTTTTGTAAGTATAATGCATTTCTATAGCTGGTAATTTTAAACATTTCTTTTTTATTTTTTTTCCAAAGATGTATTTTATGTATGTGTGCTTGAATCTGTGTACCGCATGCGTGTATGTACTCACAAGGGCCAGAAGAGGGCATCAGATCCCCTGGAACTGGGGTTATAGGTTATTTTGAGTCACCATGTGGGTGATGGGAACCAACCAGGTCCTCCACACTTGCTCTTAGCTATTGAGCCATCTCTCCAGCCCCCCTTATTTCCTTTGTACAAATTGACTTCCTGCACATGACATGGTTTCTAGTCACATGAACAACCAGTTTTAGGCACACGTGATTATTTTGACGAATGCGATGTTCTCCATACCGACAATTCCATAAACACTGCACGCGTATCTATAGAACACATTCTTTTCCCAAACGAATTGGGAAAGCAATTATTTAATGAGCACTCACTTGACATGTAACCGTTTATCGTCACATGTTTTCGCAGGCCATCTTATGTGAAAGATGACCCTGTCTCAAAGCAGGAGCTCTGCCTCACTCTTTATTCATTTCAAGCCCCGAGTTCTTCAAGTAGCCCTTGCAAAAAGTGGGTATTTAGCAGATAATAGTGAACAGAACGAGAACTGCCTTCCATCACTCAAGCTATTGTAAGTGGTTTCCCTGACTCTCTTCTGTGAACTCATTTAGTAAGTACTGGGCTCCACGAAGCTTCTGCATCCTTCACTGTTTCTATGGTAATTCTGTCTGTGTCTGACGGTGTCTATTCACAAACGCAAAATCTTCACTCATTCAAGGTCCAAGAATAATGGAGAATTAGCAGCATTTCCTCCAGGAAATCAGGACACCATTATTTGGGGACATACGATTTCCTTCTATCTAGTTTTTAGTGTGTGTGTGTGTGTGTGTGTGTGTGTGTGTGTGTGTGTGTTTGCACTTATGTTCATGTTGGGGGACGCTGCACATGTGCATGGGGGGGTGAGCAAAGGCTTCATTCCTCATGCACCTTCCATCTTTTGTTTGAAACAGAGTCTCTCACTAGCCTGCAGCGTGACCGAGAGGGCTAGACTAGCTGGCCTTGAAACTTCCAGGGAGCTGCCCATATCTGCCTCCCATCTCCCCACGAAGGGAATTACACGTGCACCCCATCCAACCCAGCTTTTTACATGAGTTCTGGGATCGAGCTCCGGTCCTCATACAAATGAGTCAGTCTTTTTGGTGCCTGAGCCATCTCTTCAGCCTTGCTTTTCCTGTCTGGTTGAATCCCCGTACTGGATTCAACTCTTAGGCAGAGCAGGGGCGCAAGGCATCTGAGCCCAAGTCCCAAAATTCCCAAAACAAAACAAAACAAAACAAAACAAAAAACAAACCCAGAGCTCCCTCTGTCTGGTGAGATCGGAACAGAGGAATTCCAAGACAAAAGATTAGAAATGACAGATAGTTTCTTCCCGTTGCTTGAGGGGGAGCTGTGTAACTTCAGGAGGAACTGTTTAATTTTTTAAAAGAAAGATTTAAATAAAGCCCAAGGCCCCCGGGGTGTAGAAAATGCAAACTTGGAGCATCAATATTAATGCTGGTTCTTAGGGTAAATGTTGACATACATCCTCGAGGCCAGCATGCAGCTGGAGGACCTCTTAAACCAAGTCACAGAAATGGAGGAGCATGCCCCCAAACCGGCCTCACTGTGCAAGATGGGTTCTCAGCATTTTTAAGGAATCGGTATTAAGTGTTGGGGAAGAATCTGACAGGCAGAAATGATGGGACATTAACTTTAAAAGGTTTCCAGGCGGGTGTAGGGGTGCATGCCTGTAACCCCAGCACTTAAGAGGAGGAGCCATGGGAAGTAAGCGCTTGAGGGCAGCCTGGGCTACACAGCACAGCGAGAGCCTCTCCATGAGCAGGCGTTTTCGCCATCTTCTTCGCCACCTTGTTGCTTTCAGTTGCATTTCTCTGGCTTCCGGGGGCTCCTTATGTGTCGCTGCGAATGTCACCCCCTGTGCGTTGGAAGAAAGAAAGGACTCCTAGGGAAGGATGGGATGGCCTGTGTAGATGTAACTACTGAGGATTTCAAGGGAAGAGAAGGCTGCTGTGTCAAGTTAGCACCCGGCCAACTCCTCCATATACAGAGTGGTAGGCCCGCAGTTAAGTTTAGCATTGGTCAACAGACGATGGCCTCCATCCCTGGATTCTGGGAAAACTGGCATCTGCCTCCCAAATGACCAAGTGTACACCACAAAGGTGGCCCTCATCATCTCTAGCAAAAGTAACAGAAGTGACGGAGGCTGTCCAGCAAGAATCAAAGGAGCAACTGGATCAAAAGTTTCTAAGGAAATTAGGTGTAATTCCAGCAATGGGAGGCAGAAACAGGATTCCTGAGGCTCTATGGCAGCTAGGCTACCCTTCATCAGCCAGTTCCAGGTTCAGTTGGAGACTGTCTCAAGAAGTAAGAAGGAGAAGCAATTATGGAAAACACCAACTTCATCCTCTGCCCTCCCTCTGTCTGTCTATGTCTGTGTTTCTCTCTCTCTGTGTGTGTGTGTGTGTGTATCTCTCTCTCTCTCTCTCTCTCTCTCTCTCTCTCTCTCTATGTCTGTGTTTCTCTCTCTCTCTCTCTCTCTCTCTCTCTCTCTGTGTGTGTGTGTGTGTCTCTCTGTCTCTCTCTCTCTTTCTCTCTCTGTCTCGCTGTGTGTGTGAGAGACTGTGTGTCTGTGTGTGTGTGTCAGAGACAGAGTTTCTGTGTGTGTGTAAGAGAGAGAGAGAGAGACCCTGTCTCAAACATCAGCCAAAATGAGAAACTCAATGGAAAGGAAAGTGAGACTGGTCATCCAGCCTCATCCTGAGTCAGAGACACCTGAGGGTTGAAACTCAGCCCCAAGTGATGGGACTTGGAAACATCCCAGAGCACCTGCAGATTATTTTGAAGCCAGAAACTGATAATTGCCATGTTTGTGCCTAAGAGAAGTAGAGAAGTGCCTGGTCTCCCCGGGCTGACCTTTTCTCATCAATAAAGATGGTGCATAAACTCAAAAAGCTACTAAATAGATTCAAGTGATCAGAAGGAGTAATTATGAGACTAGGAAAAGTTCACTCTGAAGTATGAATTATGCATGTTGGAAAATTATTGGTTTTAATATGTAACGTGTTGGAGTCGATACTATCTTATTCCAAAAATTCTAATTCATATTAAGTCAACTCAGTATAAAATTTGAATATAAGTTAATTCACTCGTCATTTCTTTGATGAGAATAAATACTTTTTGTAGCCCAGACTAGCCTTGTACTCCTGAGCAAAGATGGCCTTGAAACCCTTATCACCTGTCTCAGTCTTTCAAGTTCAGGACTTTCATTCTTTGAAAGAAAAGAGAAAGCTCAAGGCCATCCTGGACTGTAGAGAATCTGTGTTACAAAAACAAAGAAAAAGAGAAAAAGAGGAAGGCGGAGGAAGAGGAGAAATGGGAAGGTTTTTCTTCACCGGGCTCTGAGAAAACAGGCCAAGGAAGAGACTGACTTCAGGTTGAGGGTTTTAGCAAAGTCAAGACCTTTGTAAAATGCCCGAGCCAAATCTTCACCATGTAGGGTCTCTGTTATCTTGCAGCTCTGTCAACTAACCAAGGAGAGTAATCGCTCTAGCTACTCAGCACTGGGGTATAATTTACATGCAATGTAGACATACACTTTTAGAGACTGTTGTGCCTTATTTAAATATCTGATCAGCTGCATTATAAGAACTAGCATTTCCCAAAGTCGTGGAGAAACATTTGGCCGAAACACAGCATACTGGAAGTACCAGGAACAGCTTCCCAGAACAACATTCAAACAGTAACTGACCATAATCTGGTATCAGAACAGCCATGACCACCATGTTGGGGGAGTTTTAAGGTGCGTATGTATCACACGTTTTCTTTTATTAAGCTGCAGCTGCCTTCGGTACTGTCCTGCTAACCGAGGCCACTTCTCAACTGCCTTTCCTTCTTGCTCCCCCCACCCCGCCCCCGTGTCTTTCCATCAACCTCAAATAAGCTGCTAAAATTTGAATCCTCATCTCCAGACCTTCTTTGGGAGTCATGCAAACTAACACAGCAAATCTGGGCCAAATATTGTAATGGCTTTTATTGTTAATTTATGGAGAGTTAAGGCAGTCTAGATGAATAATTAGATAAGAGCATACATGGATGGGTAGTTTGATTGGAGAATGGATGATAATCCAGTGGATTGGTTGGATGGATGATTAGGCAGATGATTAGTTGATGAGATAGATGGGTTATTGGATGAGTGATGGATGGATGGATGGATGGATGGATGGGTGGGTGGATGGGTGATAGGTATATGGAGAACAGATGGGTGGGTGGGTGGTGGGTGTGTACATGGATGGGTAGTATTTGCTGGACAGATGAAGGGCGGCTGGCTGGCTGGCTAGTTGACAGGATGAATGGAGATCAAATGGGCGAGTGAACAGACGAGTAGGTGGAGAGATGCGGATGAACAGACGAGTAGATGGATGGTGGTCAGCTGGGCGAATGCTCGGGCGAATGAAGGGTGTAGCAGTAGATAGCGCATCCGTGAAATCAAGAGAAGAGTAACGCTATGTGTGAAAATGTCAAAATGAAACTCATTGCCTTGCATGCTAATGTTCGCAATTAGTTTTACAAGTAAGATAAAAGAATCCTTGGAAAGAAGCAGCATTCTATGTATTTTATCTGAACGTTCGTATGGATTAAATTCATGTCTCCTTTAAAGGTGCCTTCAATTTCTCCCGAGGATTTGATGGTGGTTCATCTCGACTCGCTGAAGAACAGACGCCCTAATGTGAGTGTTCACATCCCCGTTTTCTAGTTTGGAAATTACCCACTCACCACCATCTCGCTACCTCTGTTACCTACTCACCTCTCCCACTTGTATCACTTTTGATCAAACCACAAATGTCATACATGCATTTTAGTGTCTCTGCCTGAAAGACGAGAGCTCTTAAAACAGTATTTACGGTAATCAGCCCTAAAGTCACTACTAATTTCCTCATCTCTTACAATATCCAATCAGTGTCGGATTATCTACTAAATGCCATCATTTCACAGTTTAAGGGCACTTAAGATCTGAAGATCAGGGTTCGGCATTGTGACTGGCTGATGTTCCGCTGAAGGCTGCTCAACTAGGGGTCCCTACTCCTGTCTCTTTCTCTTGCTAATGTGCGCCCTGAATAATCAGTGTGTTTTAACTTAACAAAAGTTGGCCAAAACCTAATACACATTCTGTTTTTGTTTGCCGTGAGTCCTGTCATTTATACCACAGGGTGAAAGCCACTGCTCTGGTGCGCTTTCTTATTGTCTGCAGGCTAATAATGGGAGCTCTTATTTATATTGTGGAAAGTATTTTCAAAATGTCAACGGTTGGAGGTTTCAGGAACAGGCGTACGAATATGAAAGTAAAATAAGGAACTCTAGGAACCTGGAGAAGCAAAGAGAACAAGGAAGAGCCAGCAGCAAATGCCAAATCACTGTGTAAGTCTGGAAATCTGTCGTGCCGCTTCTTTGCTGATAATCTTTCTGTGGATTTCCATGATGTTGATCGTGAACTCCAGATCCCCTGGCCCTGCCCTTGCAATCACATCCGTGGGCATCTATATCCTGCAGTCCTATGAGTGGCTCTCTGGAGCTCTCAATGCGGTAAGGCGTAGGGCTTGCCCCGTGTTGGACCTGAATGGGGCTGCTCCTCACTCTGGCCTTGCATGCTCGCAGCAGAGAACTGAGCATGTGCACAGTTATCCCCAAGGCTAAATATGGGCAAATTGGAACGCAACAGACAAAATGTGCCTATGGCCAGCAAGAAGACTTGGCTACAGTTGAAAGCAAAAATCAAAGGTGCCTCTGATGAGGCCCAGACATGATAGGTCGCTTAGCAACTGAAGCTTGAGGTAGCATTTGGAGAGAGAGGGAATCGGTGTTTCTGTTGGTTGGTGGTTTTGTTAATTAGTTGGTTTGTTGTTGTTGTGTTTGTTTCTGGGTGGTGGTGGTGGGGTAGCGTTTAGACAGATTCTCACTGTGTCGACCTAGCTGGCCTCAAGATCATCAGCCCCCTGCCTCAGCCTTCTGAGATTACAAGCACCTACCAGCCAGTCCATCTTAGAAGTGGAGTCATTAGCGAGGACAGGTCCCTCAGATGTGAGAGCCAAAGTTAAATTTTAGGTTTTAATGACTATACCTTAGAGAGCCATGAAACAAAAATGCTTCTGATCTGCCAGCCCCTTGCCCAAGGACAGAGAGTTCCTGAAATGCTGGGGGCTGTTGTTTATGGGAGATAACAAGTCACGTGTTTTCATTCCCTTAAACAAGACACTTCTGCCCAGGAGGAGCTGGATCGCATGTGGGCGGGAGGTTCACAGGCAGGAAATAATCAGGAAGTGTATGCTTGCGTCTGATTGGATCTGATCAGAAATACTTAAGCTGCTGTGAAACTTGATTGGGGCAATTCCCAGGAGCCTGGGTATGAACTTGAGCAGAGCTCATGCCCCTGGCCAGTGTTTAATTAAGGCTTGCTTCAAAACTGACTTTAAACTGTGGTAGTGGTCTTACTCTCAGTCAGGGGGTTCACAGTACAACTCTGGGCTGAAGTTTGTTTCCAGATCACAAAACAGAGCCGCACCTGCCCTCTCTGTAAAAACATAGAAACGTAAGCTCCGAAAAACAAACAAGAGCTGTGCCACACGGGAAGCGCTCGTGAGCAGAGAGGAAAGCTAAACACACATTGATTGGAACTGGAGAAACCTAAAAATGCGTTCATTATAAATAGTGTAGGTTTTAATTAAAAAAAAATAATTTGAGTAGAAAAAAAATCACACGGAAGGGGCATTGTGAAGAAGGTGAGTTGTTCTGAAGTTTTTGTCTTAGTCCGAAGACTTGTTTTTATGACGGCTACTGTTGTTTTGATCAATATCTCTCTGTGTGGCCCAGACTGGTCTTGAAATTATATTCCTCATGCTTCTGCCTTCAAAAGCAGAGGTTAGACATGTGCACCACCATTCCTGGCTACAAAGAAATACCACACTTAAAGTGATTGTTTTTCTTATTTTGCTATCTTGGGTTGCTTGTTATTTTTGTTGTTATCATTTGAGACATGGTCTTATGTAGACAAGGCTGGCCTCAAACTCACTGTGTAATAATCCAGAACCCCTGATCTTCCTTCCTTCAGGTCCCAAGTGCTCAGATTAAAAATTGAATATATATGCATTTCATATTAAAATTTAAAATACTAATGACTGGTGTGGTAGTACATTCCTATAATGCCAGCACTTGGGAGGAAGAGAGACAGAAGGATCCAACGTTCAAGGCCATTCTTAGCTATGCAGTGAGCTTGAGACTAGTCCAGGGTATGTGAGAGGCTTAAGAAATAGTAAAAAGTAAAAAGAAAACAAAATTAAAAAAGCTTTTGAGCTGTATACTTAAGATGTATATAGCTAATGTGTATAAAATTGTATCCACTTTTAAGTCTCTGTGAGAAATGGTTTCATTTGATTCCTTCTCAACATCTCTTTCGGCACAAATGTCCTTTCTTCACAGGCCCCTGGACTCTCTGATAGGTGACACCTTAGCGCTGTCCTTTAGCCTCTCTGCATCCACACCCTTGTCCTGGGAGGAGAACGCACTCTTGGCAGGGGTCACCAACCAACAGTGATGCGATTTGCTAGTTCTTGTCGCTCAGAAGCCTTTAGCAGGCATTGTTTTCAGTCTCCTCCTAATGTATGCTCTTGCTACAAGCACGGCTTCCTTCCTCTGGGTAGCCACGATGCCTTCAGCCTGGCCTCCTGAAATGAACCAGGACTGGTCCATTCTAGAGTTTGAAATAAAGGTCCTAAGCTGGACCAGCCACCAACAGCCAGTCTCCAGATGTCCCAAGGAAGACCTCAGCCTAGCTAAGCGGAGTATAGTCACCAAGCAGAACCAGAATCCCCAGCAACCATGGCCTTACAAGAAGCCTAGATCTAATGAAAGCTGACAATGGGCAGCATGTGTGTCTTCCTTGGAGAATGTTGTTTCTAGGTAAACCAAACAGGGATAGAGAAAAATGTTAGATAGTCTAGATGTCTAAAATGTTAGAATGAATCAAGATCAGAGACAAGACCAAAGGATCTTACTAGGGTGAGATATGAACCTCCTGGAGCCCCTGGATGGGACCCCTGGTAGGACCTTTAGGTATCATTCTTTTGACTCTACCATTGGCCTTAAATAAATCTTCTAACTCTCTTATTAATCAGCAGCTGATAATCCTACCGAGTGAGATGAGACCATTACCACAATGTTTGAGCCAAGTTTGAAGCAATCTTTATTAAATACTGTCCGGGATGGTGGACACTGGCCAGGTCCACACCCAGGATCCCTAGAGTACGGCACCAAATTACCTTAGTCAGAGGTTTATAAAGGCAGAGCCACCAAGGCTCCATACTTCCTGCCTTTGTCCAATCAGGGGCAAGAGTACATCCTGACATACTTCCTGCTGTACCTCCCACTTACCTGTGATCTAGCACATCCTGTGCAGTTGGGGAAACCAAACTTGTTTATAGAAGTGAAAACAGGTGGCTTGTCATCTTCCAAGAACAACAGCCCCCAGCCTTCCAGGAAGTTATCTGCCCTCGGGCAAGTGGGGCTTATACATTAGAGGCATGGGTAGCAAGGGGTGGTTCTCCCCACAGCTGAAGCTGGGGCTAAATATTCTGTTTCCTTCTGTGGGGGTCTCTGGAATCTGTCTCCTCCGGTACTTTTCATAGTTCAGACCCTGAGCACTGGTCTGAGGACACAGCTCAGCAGCAGAACACAGGCATGCCATATGCAAAGGTTCGAGCCTCAAGAAGGACAACTCTCTTGCCTTGTCTAACTCCCAGTGGACTTCCAAGCCTTTCCCCATTTCAGCCTTGCCTATCTCACGCAAGACTCTACTCTCTACTTTGTCTTCCACAGCCCACTCTGCAATTTCAGCACCCACACTGTACTGCTAAGCTAAGCAGTCTAAGGCTTTGCATAAGCGGTCCCCCTCTCTTTCCCTTTTCTCCTCCGGTTGGTCTTCACATAGCCGCTACCTCCCATGCCCCACATCTCCCTCGAGAGCGCTCATCTGCAGGGATCTGGCGCCTTTTCTTCAGAGCTGCCTTTGTGGAATTCGTGTGTGTCCCGCATTGTAAGACAGCCGTTGGTTTCTTTGTTTTGCTGTAGAGGATTCCGCCGTGTGTAGACCCCTCTGTTTACTCCGTCAGGCGTTTGAGTGGGCAGAGTGGAGTCACGCCAGTGTCCCTGAAACCATCGTAGACTATCTTAGGCACCCATAGGTGTGCATTCTTCTCGAGCATACACCTAAAAGTGGACCGAGTGTTTGTAACACAGGGTTCTGTGTTTAGCTGGAGTAAACACTCCTTGTGGTTTCTTAAGGTGGTGGCTCTGGGCTCATTTGTGCTCCTTATGTGGAATCCCAGCCAGCAGCGCCTCAGAATGTGACTGTTTTGATGGCGATGTCTTTGGAGAGGCCATTCAGGTTAATAGAGTGGGCGCCGATCCAGCATGAACTGACTTTAAAAGAGAGCATTTGAGCACAGAGGAAAGGCCACATGAGAACAGAAAATGGTCACGTGAAAGCCTCAGCTACCCGTGAGATGGGCCGGGGAGGTGGCCCAGTGACAGAGCATCTGCCTACGCATGCAAAAGTCCTGGGCTCAGTTTCCAGAAGTGAGAAAAACGAACAGGAGGGCCAGCAGGACGGCTCGGTGGGTAAAAGTGCTTGCTGCCAAGGCTGACCCACCACCTGTGTTTGGTCCCTGGGACCTACACGGTGGAAAGAGAGATCAGACACCTGAAAGCTGTCCTCTGACCTCTGTACGTGCTCCATGGCGCACATGCTCCTGCTCGTACACACACAATAAATGCGGGTAAGAAGGCTTTTTAAGTGAAGGAGAAAGGTCAAAGGAGAAACCAAACCTGCTGACTCCTTCGCCTTGGTCTTCCAGTCACTGAACCCAAGCAAATATATACTTACTCTTTCATCTGCTCAGGGTGCTCTGCAGACACTTGGACATCCTAGCAAGCCATCTTCATGGTCAGGTCGCCCTGTGCCCTCAATAACACTTGGATCATCTGCCTCATTTATTTTACCCATACTGAGCATGGGGAATGATGGCGCCTGGAGATTTGCATGTGCATTGCCCTGAAACAGCTAATGGGCTACAGCTGTTCCTTTTAACATTCTGTGCTACCCGGCCTTCACCTTTGAAGGACACAATGTTGATGGGCCAAAGACGCGACTCAGCAGTTGGGTGCTTGCTCCTATTGCCCAAGACCAGAGTTCAGTTCCCAGCACCCTCGCGGAGTGACTCATGTGACTCACAGCTGCTTGTATCTGCAGCTCCAGGGGATCCAACACCCTCTTCTGGTGCACTCATGTGGCACACACGAACACACACACAACACACACACACACACAGGTTCACTGTTAGGCAGCCAAGTCCTCTTATCTCCCCTGCCCTATAACCCAGCACCACCCCCACATTCAATTCCACTTTGCTAGACAGAGAAGAGCCTGAAATCCAGTCTAAACTCTCTTTACCAAGCTAGGCATTCTTAGAACTGTACCCCCCAAGTGGACCCCCTTTTATTCATTTCTAATAGGAGTTATAGAGGTCTGGAGCCACACTGGGAACTTGGTCTGGAGAGGACAAGAAGGAACTCTGATTTTGACTGAGACAGACAGAACCCCAGAGACCTCCAGGGCCAGAGCAGAGTCACCCCACTGTAGCGGTGGCGTGGGAGGCCCTTCTGTCTATGTATTGCTTTTATTGATTAATAAATAAAGAACTGCTTGAAGCCTATGGCAGAGAAGAGCAAAATTAGGCGGGAGAGGGGAGAAGCTAGGCTGTATGCTGGGAGAAAGAAGGACGGAGTCAGAGAGAAGCCATGGAACGGCCAAAGATAGACACTGGGAACTTTAGCCAGTAAGTCACAGCCACGTGGCTATACACAGATTAATAGGAATGTGATGAATTCAGATGTAAGAGATAGCCAATAAGAAGCTAGAGCTAATGGGCCAAACAGTGATTTAATAAATAAAGTTTCTGTGTGATTATTTCAGGTCTAAGCTAGCCGGGCATCAGGGAACCAACAAGTAGCTCTCTCCTCCTACACAGAGGTGTCTCTTTGTAGGAAAGAAAGGATGAACTGGTGTTCAAGGATGCCCATTTTGTTATACTCAGTGAAAGGATGTGAGATCACCCACAACCTCTGCTCCATAATTTCCAAACGTCCCTCAGCCTTGGCCAGGCTCACCCTCACTTTCTCTCGGGTATCTGCATAAAACCTGTGCTCTGGTGTTTCAAAACCATTGTCTTGTCAACCTGATCCTGCTGCCTGTCACCTCAGCCAAGAACAAGGCTCCTCCTTGTGATCAAGAGCTTGCAGCCTGGTGCTGAACTCCTAGCCTGGGTCTGCCTTCACAGTCAGGGCCGCACGGAGAAGCACGTCCTCCACGCACGCCAGGCTGGGGCTGCCGTCACTTCTGAAAGGTCTAGGTACAGGGAACGTCTGAGTCAGAGCCTCCCGGGCAGCCTGAAAGGGCACAGTTATTTAGGAAGACCTGTTAGCTCGCTTGTACCCTCTGGCCAGTGCAAAGGGATTCTCGTACATTTTAGAAGCAACAGTGCTGGCAGGATTGGTGGGTGGAGTAGATATCAGAAGGGCTGGTCCCCACCCCCTTCTTCTTGCTGGTTTGAAATAGCTAAGATGATTAACACTAGTTACTGGACTCTCAGAGTTCCTCTTCTCAGGTCACACAAAGTACAAGCTCAAGAAGAACTTGCTCGGAAATGAAGGGCTAGCTCAGCCGTGAAGAGCAGAAGCTGCTCTTGCAGGAGAGCTGTTTGTGCCAGGCTGCTCAAGGTGCAACTCAAGGTCCAAGGGATCTGCTGCCCTCTTCTGGCCATTGTGGGTATCTGCTCTCACATACCTATATGTATACCTACACAATTTAAAATAAAACAACTCACAGGAAGGCAGAACAAAAGAAGAGACAGACAGACGACAGACAGACAGACAGAAATTTGTTGACCTGAGTGTGCTGGCTGTAATTCCAGCACTCAGGAGAGGCAGGAGAATAAGTTCAAGGCCACCAGGGCTACAAAGCAAGACTCTTTCAAAACAAACACTTGTGCCAGGTGATCGTGGCACAAGCCTTTCATCCCAGCACTCAGGAGGCAGGCACAGGTGGATCTCTGAGTTCGAGGCCAACCTGGTCTACAGAGCACGTTCCAAGACATCCAGGGCTACCCAGGAGGAACCATGTCTTGGGAGAAAAGAAAGAAAGCACACTTGTGTGGCAGAAGGAACTGGGAGTATGGTGAGTGAGAGGTAGATGAAAACAGCTTCAGAGAACTGGAAATTGGTTCCTTCCTGTTTGGGGGACCAAATGGTCAAAGGATACAGCCAGGTCCTGGCTTGGCATTATGTGACTTGGTCGGATTGAAGTGGAAGAACAGCCAGGAGCTGCAGAGCAGGCATGTTTCCATTCTGATCAGGTTGCAGAGGCTAGAAAATACAGGAGCTGGACCAGCCCCAGAGCTTCCTCTGTCGGCCTGGTGTTAGCAGAGCTATACCAACTAGGTTAGCCAGCTTTTCCAGGACGATGACAAATACCTGAGACAATCAACGTGTAAAAAGGAAGATTTTTGTTTGGGTTTATGGTGTGGGGGCTTCTGATCAATAATCAGTTGACCTTTATTGCTTTGAACCTGTGATAAGCAACACATGGTGGGGGTAACACCACCAGCCTCATGACTAGGAAGAGCAAGGGTTGGGATTGTGCCTCCTACAGTTTACACACACGCACACACACACAGCATACTCCTGTTGACCTGAGGCCTACCACTAGAGCAAACTTCTTTTTTTTTTTTTTTTTCGAGACAGGGTT
>JAQHUG010000082.1:6022685-6036546 GCA_028555095.1 Dicrostonyx torquatus | reverse complement strand
ATAAAATAAATCCTTTAAACTTAAATATGGGTAAAGAGGGATGGTTGGAATTTTCACAAACTGAATAACCCAAGTAATGAACAAACAGACCAAAAACAGAGCAGAACTTGCCCGGAGGTCCCCTCTTAGCCCTTCTTCTCAAACTAACAGGGTGGGCTCATTCTACCTGTTTTGAACATTTACTCTTTGGTGCCAGCCTTTTACTCAGCATTGTGTGTGTGTGTGTGTGTGTGTGTGTGTTTGTGTGTGTGTGTCAGAGAGAAAGAGATGCATCCACATGTGATATGCCCACTCTGTTTATTGCATAGATTTCCAGTGCACAAATATTGCCAAAATTTGTGGATCTGATATATTGCAATGGAACTTTGTGTGGGTTTTTTGTTTGTTTGTTTGTTTGTTTGTTTGCAGCTCTTACAGATATGGCTGATTCAATCATTTCAGCACATGTCTTTTGATGGCAATTATATGTGTAAAACAAAATGTCTTCAATGTATCATCTAATATATGATCCATTCTGTGTGCATAAGTACGTAAATACATCCTATACACAGCATACACATATAACTTATTAAATATACAAAGTACCTACTTCTGTGTTGAAAGTTTAGTATGCAGCTTAAAATGCCTTCTGTATGTAATTTTAAACATTAAATAGGTTTTAATGTAATTTCAATATACGTTTAAATTTTATTATGCAAATGACATGATTAAATAGAAATGTATTTTAACATATAATGTCTGCTTAGTATATGAAATTAAATAAAACATATTTACTTTAAAGCATAGCAACGATGTCTGCTTATTTTATAAGCGAGTATCAAGGAGACGTGAGCGTCTTCAAAGCCGATCTCCTTTGATGAAGCTGACAGTTGTGTGCTCCTCTACAGTTCCTCCTTATTCCTATGCTTGTGCACACAGAAGCCTGCATTTCCTTTTATCAGGGAGGAACAAAAAAGGGTGCATTCTGTACTTTCCTAGTCCAAAGCTATAGATTTGAGCTGTGATTTGAAGCAGAGCAATAGACTTGCGTTAGCCCACCTTCAATCAGCCCCTTTCCCATCACAGCGTCGCCAGTCAGCCTTGGCTAGGGTTTGCCGCCGCGACACCGCCATCCACAGACTCACAGCGTATACCTGCTGTACGTGGACTTCGTTTTCTGCAGGCTAGGGTTCCCCTGAGTGCAGACAGTTGGTTAAAAAACAAAAGCTCGCGTGTTTTTAAAATTTTAATAGCTAACATCATATCACCCCTCAAAAATGCCACGGCCTCCACACTCTGTCCTGCAGGTACGCAATGACTGGTTGGCTGGTTGTGGGATGCACCCTCGTCTGCTACTGTGTGAATGGCTATATGAAGTGTTGCATCCCCAAAGTCCAGGGATGCTGCGGAATATAAGCAAACATCAAGTGGCCCATTTCTCCTCATGAAGACAGCACTGCAGGAAGAGAAATAATTAGCCAACAGCTGATTTGGAGGTTTAGCCTTGCAAAACGTTATTGCTTGCTTGTTGTGTCCCTCCTGCCACCTCTCTCTAACCCCTGCTCTCAAAAGCTATAGAGAATTTCTCTGTCGCTTTTCACTTCATTAACTTATAAAAGTTACATTCATTGGTATACCAATGAATATATATGTGTATATATGTATACACACATATGTATATATATATATACATACATACATATATGCCTATCTGAATGTTGTAATGTTGTGTAGGGAATGGGATGGCCCATGTTCCAAAATGCTTATGTGAAAGCCAGAGGACACCTTAGAATCAGATCTCTTTTTATACTCTGTTGGTTCTGGGGTTTGAACTCAGGTCGTCAGGCTTGGCATCAAATGATTTTTCTCACAGATTCATCTCTCCCACCTATTCATGAACTAAGTGCACTTGAGAATACACAGAGCTCCCAATGCCCCACAACCCAGTGACAAAGCCACCAGCCCTTTGTCAACCACCATTTATTATTTTAGACACACATAACCCACCCATCCCCTTGCACTTTGGAGCAGTACATAACCTGTCAATCTAACCTGAACCCAAATCCCACCTCTGCTTTGTATCATCTCTGTGACGGGGGAAGTCCTTAACTTGAACATTGAATTTTCTCACTACAGGAAAAATATGGAAATGTTCTGTTGCCTCCTTCCTCCATAGATGAGAATTGAGTGGCGCAGTGCAGGAAAGTAGCAAGTTTAATGTGTGCCAGGCATCAAACACCTTGGCTATTTTTATTGTAGGGCACTGGGGAAAATCTGATCTGTGTCTTTTTCTCTGTTTTCAGGAGCTTGGTGCCTATTGTTTGTAAGTTCCTTTCTTGCTTCTACCTTCAGTTAGGCGAAAACACAGAGGGGATGGCTCTCTAGCCCATCCTCTGCTCTCTGGCTCCCTGCCTTTGGGGACTCATGAACTACAAACTGAGCTAGCCTGGTAGGAAAGACAAACCCAGATAGAGGCTCTGATTATCTGTCCTCCTAACCTTCCCCATCAGGTTATGCCAGGAGTCTGCACTGGGGCATATCACCCACCTCACCCGGAGAATGTCAATTAAGTCTTCCCTGTATATAATAAAAATAGAAGAGATCCCCAAGAAATGATTAAAGATTTTTTTGTTTTGTTTTGAGACAGTGTCTCTCTGTGTAATAGTCCTAGCTGTCCTGGAACTACTCGATAGACCAGGCTGGCCTGGAACTCAGAGATCCACCTGATTCTGACTCCCAAGTGCTGGGATTAAAGGCGTGCCCCACCACCATTCATTGTAAGGTGAGGAGGTGGGTACCTTTTGGAATGGAGGGGATTGGAGGGGAAGGGTTTTAAAGGGGCTTCTGAGTGCTGGTTTTATTGTTGGCCTTAGTAGATGAATGCTTGTGTTAAGTTGTTAAATGGTGAACGTCATACCTTTGCCTGTGTCTATGATATAGTCCTTCATGGAAACAGTCAGGTCAGCTACCCCAGTATGTATGAGAGAAGGTGGTGTTGTGTCCGCTAAGAGCCGGTCCCCAGAAATGCCAGCAGCAAGACTTCCCTGAATCCCTTAAGGTATAACTTAACACCAGCTTGCTCCCTTTGACAAAGGGAGCCTTATGTGGACAGGCTGGAATTTTCCTCTGGCCCCTGGACCTAACCTAACTCTCCGTACTACTGCCAGTTATCAAAATTCAGTTCAGAGATAGCAAGATGGGTCAGTAGGTAATGACACTTGGCACCAAGTCTGACAGCCTGAGTTGGATCTCCAGGAATCACACGGTGGGAGAAAAAGGACCAATTCCCAAACCTTGTCCTCTGATCTCAAACCACATGCCATAGCATGTGGGTTTCTATACATACATACATGCACAAAATAATAAAGAAATATAAAAAATATAAGCACAATATAGCATTTCCTTGGTCCACTGCTCCCCGTTGCCATTCCCCTCTCTAGAACATTCTTCTTTCTCTTCCATTCTGGTCTAGCTTTGCTATCAACTTCCCACAATTCACCTCTCCGCTGGGGATGTTGGACTAGAAACCCTTCCACAGACGTCATCCTCTCTTCATTTCTATTACCTTCATCCCCCTTCTTAGCAAATATGGCTAATATTCCTTTTTATGTTCTTATTGGTTCCTAAGCTTCCTCCACATCCCAGTGAGGTTCCCAGCTGTCAGGTGCTTCCAGCCTAAGGTTCAGGTTTTCTTCATATATTTTTATCTTGTGCCCTTGGCCTGACATGGACATCTTTAGGGTTTATTCTTCAGTGGTTAGCAATGCCTTTGGTGTGTGATCTTGATTTGACTGTGTTCTCTCATCTTCACTGACATGACCAATTAAATGTTTTATGGTCCAGGGGAAATAAAAGGGATGAATCTTCTGTCTTGGCCCAGAGTTTAGAAATTAAAGAGGGGGCGGGCAAGGGCAGCATCTCCCAGGATGGAAGGGGATAGTTTTGTTCTCTAAAGGAGTTAGAAAGGAAATGCTGTTTTCAAACCACAGAGAAGGAAGCCATCTTGTAGGGAGAAAGGGGGTTCTGATGCTACCCAGTGCATCTGCTAAGTTTGTTTAGCAACAGTCTCTGTAGGGGTCAATGCATGTCATAATTGACCAAGAGGAATGTCAGGGTCCCCCTTACGGTGAACATCACAGAGCTCTTGGTCTCTGGTACCTACTTGTTTGGAAACCTCCAGGTTGGATGATAGCAACTTTGACTCCCCACTTGGAAAGCTCCAGTCTGGCGATTGATGAAAACATGGTCAAAGCTGCCTTCGTGGAACAGTAAGCTGCCATCATTTTTATCGGAATCTCAGCTGTGGGAATAATGGGAGCAAAAAAAAATTAGGTTTGATATTTTCATATTCATTCAATAAATATTTAAACTACGTAAGTGTACACTAGGAACTGATGTCAACAGTGACCAAGTCAGGCAAAAGTAAACAAGGTCCCGCTGAATCCAGGTGAGCTCATATCCTTGGTCACTCCCGCTGCATGGGTGCATTTATTTCTAAATGGAACATGGTAGATGTGGGATCAACAGCATCTACTACCTAGCTCATGACCTTCAGCTTTCACAGTACCATTTTGGGGGGGGGGAGTTAGATGGGATCCACCCTTCAGCCCACCTTGGCAATATCCAATAAATTCGACTTCATACTAGTTGCAACTAGTTAAGCCATACATGCCGTAGTGAACAATGGGGCACTTCTGTAAAAAAAAGCATGAGAAATGTCTTAGTCTGTGGGTGGAACATGTGTTCACTGCCCTGCCTAGATCACAGTTAGCTTAGTGCCTGAGCCTGAAGCTGAGTTAGGTCGCAGATGAGGAGGGGACTTTAGGAGGGACACTAAAAGGAAACAAGAAAGTGTGAGTTCTCTGTTTGGAATAACGGGCTCTGCAGGTGTGCTTGAGGTGTGATGACTACGTAAGCATGTCCCGGACTAGCAGAATAAGCCTGAAGTAGCTGGAGAGACGGCTCAGTTGGCAAAGTGTTTACCGTGCAAACATGGGAACCTGAATTCAGATCCCCAGCACACATGTAAAGCCCAAGTGGGGTGGTGCACGTCTGTCACCACAGCCCTGGAGAAGCAGAGACAGGCAGGTCCCTAGAGCTCACTGTCTAGCCAGCCTAGGAGAGCTGGTGAGCTCTGGGTTCAGTAAAGGACACGGTCTCAAAAGTATAAAAATAAGGTAAAGAGTGATCAGAGACGAGTCCTGACATCTACCTCTAGGCTCCCCATGCACATGCATGCAGATACACATACTCGTATGAGCATGTACACACCATATATGCATGTACACACACAAATAATAATAACAACAAAAATAAGGAATAAACGAAATGGAATAGGGCCTAAGTCCACTCATGGGTGTTTTTATAAAAAATCAAAGGACTGGACACTAGAGGCACTGAAGGGAAAGCCATGTGAAGACAGAGCACAGGGATCTGCTGGGCTCTGCCTGGGAGAAGCCCAGGACATTTACAGCCACCAGAAAATGGAAGAGGTGAGGTTAAACTCCCTTCAGAAGAAACTCCAGAAGATGCTGCCCTGCTAAGTCTTTGATTTTGACTTGTGACCCCCAGAGCCACGAAAGAATAAACTTCTGTAGTTTTAAGCCACTTGGTTTGTTCCAGGAAACTGATCCAGGCACAGTCCAGGTGGGAAAACAATGGCATTGTAAAGGGACAAAAACATCCAAATCTCATAGCACTAAGGAAATATGACAGAATCCCTGAGAAAATAGGACCCAGATCATGGCCTCTGGCATTGTGAAAGGTTTCCCTAGCCGAAGAAGATCTGCTTGGTGAATGGCTAAAATGACCCATCTTTCCAGAACAACACAACTCAGCCACTAAGAGCCATGAACGTAGTATATATGGTGGCGTAATTCCAGTGAGTGAAAGCCAAACAAACTTGAGTGTGTACTCTTTGTTATGTGCAAATCTAAAACACTCAAACTAATCTGTAGTGAGTGACAGAAACATATCCATGGTCACAAGACAGAAGAGCGACAGACCGAGTTGTGTTCCCTAAAATTTAGATATTGAACCTTGGCCTGGAGAGATAGCTCAGCAGTGAAGAACACATAGTGCCCTCAGAGGGAGTCTGAGTTCATTTCCCAGCGCCTCTGCCACCTGTAACTACAGCTCCAGGGAATCCCATGTCCTCTTCTGGCCTCTGTGGGCGTGGTCCTCACAGGCTCACATACTTACCCATTGACACAGCATGCTCACAATTAAAAACAAAAGTAAAATCTTCAACTGAAACTCTAGACCCTAATAGGATTATATTTGGAGACAGGGACTTTGGAACATGATTAAGTCATGAGGTTGGTGGTAGTGCCAGTGCCCTGGGGATGTAAGCATGTCTAAAGTTACCTGATTGCACACATTAAATATAAGCTGTCTAGTGTACATCCATCTCAACTCAACTCTTTTTTTTTTTTTTTTTTTGGTTTTTCAAGACAGGGTTTCTCTGTAGCTTTGGAGCCTGTCCTGGAACTAGCTCTTGCAGACCAGGCTGGTCTCGAACTCACAGAGATCCGCCTGCCTCTGCCTCCCGAGTGCTGGGATTAAAGGCCTGCACCACCACCGCCTGGCCTCCATCTCAACTCTTTCTGGGAAACCACAGCACTTCGACAGCCTGTGGACATTTTGGCGAAATCCAGGAAAGCCTTAATGTCTATTTTCTTCTTCCCAAAGCTTCAGGACACGCCCACAACTTTCCACGAGGAACTCCTGTGTCCCCTGGCTTAGCTTCCTGTGTCCTGTGGCTTACCTCTTATGTCCCCTGGTCTATCTTTCTGTGTACCCGGGTTCTAACGATTTTCCATGCTTCTGCAACCCCCACCGAGCAAACATGACTTTTGCAAGCGTTTGTTGGTATTTTGCAACTGACTCCTTTTCCTGGCCAAAGCCTCTCTTCTCCTTCTACACAGACATGCTTCACTGTGGGAGGACAGCATTTGAGCTCGGAGCCCCTTTATGAGAGTCCTACCTCTCCTCATACTCGACGCTTTTAGTAAGAGCACTTGAGACCACAATGCATGCCTGCACCTGAGTACATCGCAAAACCACTCATTTTTTAAGATATATAAAATGTTTACTGTCACTTCTATAAAGCATTGCAAGAGAAAATTCAGTTAGTTGGCTTTTTAAAAACGCCTTGATTTTTTTTTTACCGTTTTATGTTTCCTCCTTTAATTTTTTTCATTTAATTTTTTTCATTTTACATTCTAACCCCAATTCCCGCTCCCTCCCCTTCTCCCATCTCCCCACCTCCCCCCCACCCCACCCCCATCCACTCCTCAGAGGAGATAAGGCTTCCCTTGGGGAGTGGGATACCAAGTTGAGGCAGGACCAAGCCCCTCCCCCACTGAATCAGGCTGGTCCCACTCAGCCTCCCCCTCCTCCGCTCCCTACCCCACAAACAGATCAAGCCACATAACTGTCACCCACATTCAGTCCCAGGCAGGCTCCCCAGGTGTCAGTCTGGAGGCTGTGAGCTCCCACTAGCTAGGGTCAGCAATCCCTGTGGTTTTACCCATCGTGATCTCAACCTCCCCTTGTTCATCTGATCTCTCCTCCCTCTCTTCAGTTGAGCTCCAGGAGCTCAGCCCAGTGCTTAGCTATGGATCTCTGCATCTTCTTCCATCAGTTACAGGATGTAGATTCTATGATGGCAGTTAGGGTGGTCACTACTCTGATTACAGGGGAAGGCCAGTTCAGGCATCCTCTCCACTATTGCTAGGGCCTTAGCTAGGGCCATCCTTGTGAAGGCCTATGTTCATAGCAGTGTTATTTGTCATAGCCAGAACCTGGAAACAACCTAGATGCCCCTCAACCAAAGAATGGATAAAGAAAATGTGGTACATTTACACAATGGAGTTAAAAAAAAAATAACATCTTGAAATGTCCATGCAAATGGATGGCACTAGGAAAAACCATCCCGAGTGAGGTAACCCAGACCCAGAGTAGGCAGTGTCAGAGAGACACCAAGTAGCTGCCGAAGGAGAAAGATGTCAGAATGCTGCCCTGAAAGACAAACACAGCATGTACTCACTCATACGTGGCTGTTATACATAAAGCTATGGAAAACCAGGCTACAATCCACAGCCCCAGAGAAGCTAGGTAAAAAGGAGGACCCTAGGAGGGACATGCGTGGAGGGCCCCAGGAAGGGGAAATAGTTAAGATCTCCTGGGTAAACTGGGAGGGGGCAGAAGGGAGTGGGTGGAAGATGGAAACATGAGTGGTCCAGATGACCAAGTTGGGGGAGGAACAGAGAGTAAGATCAATGAAAGAGATATTGTGATAGAGGGAACCATTATGGGGTTAGGGAGAAGCCTGGTACTGAGACCACTCATTTTTAAGGGAGTCTTAAGTCACTTCCTCATCACTACCTCGTGGCCTCTGTGGTAGGCTAGACCCTTGTTGCTAGTGGGTTTTCATCATCCTCTTCCCGGAACTCTACGTGAACTGACTTCACCTACGCAAGGAGGCAATGTGGATTATAAGTAAGGACTAAGGCACATTGCTTGGGACTGGCTTTTTGTTTTTCAGTCTTAGGTAGAGGTAGGATTTGAACACAGGAAGTTTTCATTCCAGACTCCATATCATAGCCTCTATCTGCTAATATGTCTCCTAGCTGGCCAGCCTCCATCACCCGTGAAAATCAGGAAAAGAAGAACATGTAGCTTAACACCCATGATCTCAGCGGACACACAGCTAAGTGTGATTTTTGGTGGAGAGGAGAGATTTTCAAGACAGAGTTTCTCTGTGTAGCTTGCTCTGTAGACCAGGCTGGCCTCAAACTCACAGAGATCTGCCTGCCTCTACCTCCCAAGTGCTGGAGTTAAAGGTGTGCGCCACCCCTGCCTGGCAGGAGTAAGACTCTCACGCAACTTTCTGTTCTTTGGACTTTTGCAGCAACCAAAGGAAGTAGCCAGATGACAGATAAAATAATCATGTAAAATTTAAAAAGAATCACATGTGTGGAGAAGGAAGTCAATTGCGTCAGAGGCTGTTGGAGGGCAGGGGACATTTCCTCAGTTAAACCCTCGGGCTCTTCATTTCAAGCGATGTGGTCAACCTGTCTGTCAGTTAGCCCATCCGTTCTTAAGAAATAAGTAATTTATGTTTATATGCCTCTGTCTTTTAACCCATAAACTAAGAATTGTGGGGCTGGGGAGACAGAGCAGTTAGTAATGTCCTTGCCTGAATTCAATCTCCAGTACCAATGTGGAGGTGGCGAAGGTGGCAAGAACAGTGGTACCTACTTGTCATCCCAGCGCTAGGGAAGCCAGAGATAGGATGACACCCTGGAACTTACTGGTCAGTCAACTCAGCTTACTTAGTGGGTTCCAGACCAATGAGAGAGAGAGACTTTGTCTTTAATAAATAAATAAACCTGAGGAACAATATCTAAGCTTGGCCTTCCGGCCTCATATACATTTGTGTACAGGAACACCTCTCTCTCCCTCTCTCCCTCCCTCCCTCTCTCTCTCTCCCTCCTTTCCTCTCTCTCTCCCTCCCTCCCTCTCTCTCCCTCCTTCCCTCTCTTCCTCTCCCTCCCTCCCTTTCCCACCCTCTCTCCCCCTCCTCTCTCTCCCCCTCCTCTCCTGTCTCCCTCTCCCTCTCTCTTTCTCTCTCTTTCTCTCTCTCCCTCTCTCTCTCTCTCTCTCTCTCTCTCTCTCTCTCACACACACACACACACAAAAAAAAAACCATTGATAGGACATGCATCTGTATGTTAGATGAGAATTTAAATGGCTAGCATAGTGCCAACACAAAGTTAGGGTCCTGCAAAGGCTCCCCATTAGCCAACTGGTAATACACAACTTTTTCACATAATAGCTTCATAGCCCACAAGGTTCCACAGTGCAGTGTTTTTCTTGGATGAAAGTGCGCTTCACAACCGTGGCAGTACTTGTTTACCTCCTGGCATGATAGGATTCCCCTGAACCTAAGGCATCAGAATCTGCAGGCTGACCCTTTAAATGCACCCCAACCGATTCCTTTGAATTTGAACCTTGAGAGGCTGCATTAGGGTTTTGGGTGCATATTCCTGAAGAGGACCTTTCAAACTGAGGCTCTGCCTTATGGATGGTGTGGGCGATGGGTTTGAGTGAGGCCTATGTTGGAAATTTGATCCTCAGTGGAACAGTGTTGGGAGGTGGAGCCTCGTGAGTGGTGATTAGGCCTGATGATGTAAGACGAAGTAATCACAGCATCGTAAAATGGTGAGTCTTGATAGTCAACTTGATTGGATTGAGAACTCCCTAGTTTAATAAACGGATCAAAGTCATTATCTCAGAAATGAGTCCACTGCTGAAGAAGGTGTCTAGCCTCTCTCTCTCTCTCTCTCTCTCTCTCTCTCTCTCTCTCTCTCTCTGTGATGTATAGAGATATTAACCATATTCAAGCTAGGTCTATAGCTCTCACCAGCTACACGTTACTTTGACGTGGGACTTCCAGCCTCCAGAGCTGTAACCACGTTTCTGTTCCTTAGCTTCTTGGCCTATGGTATTTCATGGTAACAGCTTAGGCTGACCAACACATCCGATCAGCAGTATGACCTATTTCAGCCAAGCACATACAGAACCACAGATGCTTTCCACCTCTCCTAGGCCACGATAACAAACTTATCTAGTGGACATACCACAAGCATATTTCCCCCGACAACCTTCCACATGTATGTGTGTGTGTGTTGTGTGTTTATTGTATGTGTGTTTGTGTTTGCATTGTGCATGAAGGTACTCTTGCATGTGTGTGCATGTGTATCTGGAGGCTTCCTCTATTGCTCTTCACATTGTTTTTTGAAGCAGGGTCTCTCACTGAACCCGGAGATCACCAACTGACCAAACCGGCTACCCGACAAGTTCCACTAGTAACAGCTCACTGCAGACCGTCAACTTGGCTTTTATGTGGGTGTCAGGGATCCAAACTCGGGTACTCATGCTTGCAAGTGAACCGGTTACTAAGCTCCACCACTTCTGCCTCTGTGGCCCACTAGTGACTGTGTCTCCTGTCCCGGGTCCCCTGTCTGGCAATGGATTAAACTTAGAATGTGAACTTATCCCTCCCTAAGAATACGCTGGAAGCTTCTCTTGCCTGCTACCCTAGGTAAGTTAGTAACATGTCCTAAGGTCCTACTGGCCAGTTTTGGTGTCCTTTGAGAATACATAAAGTCTCGAACACACCGCCGTCATAAAGATCAATCCCTATGTAAAGAGACTGCTTGTCAAAGATTTCTTTTTATGGTTTTTAGTTATGTATGTGAGTCTGTGTGCAAGCATGTGCACATGAGTAGGTAAGCCCATGGAGGCCAGAGGGGCGCTGAAGTTGGGGTTACAGGCAGTTGTGAGCTGCCTGATGTATCTAACTTAGGTCCTCTGCATGAGCAAAAGGAGCTTTTAACTACTGAGCCATCTCCCCAGACCCAGGAGTCACCACCACCACCACCATCCCCCGCTCCCCACCCCATTTTACAATTCAAAGCTAAGGTGTGATTGCATGGAAATTGAAGAAATGAAACTTCTCAAATAAATTCCCTGACAAGACAGCAGGGGGCAGAATACAGCAGCCTTTCTTTCCCAGAGGCTCCAAGCGAAAGGTTCCAAGGTCACAAAAGCTGGTACCTCTCCTAGCCGGGGCTACCCAGACCTAATTTCAGGAGGACACCACAAGGCCTCTCCCCCAGCTTCTAATGCTTCCAGGACGGACTGAAGCTGACGCTGAAAACAAGGTCCTCTCCTCTGGCCTGCTTTCTCAAGCTAACTATAAGCCCTACCCATGAGCTCAGGAGAGACAGGCTTGCTCATTCCTCTGAGGAAGCTCACAGAAACTTCAAACAGCATTTGATGGTCTCCTTGTCATTTGGAGGTCTCTGGGACTGTGACAAGCCTCTAGGTACCCCAACAAAATCAAGGTCCGGAACCTTGTTCTGAAAAGAATGAGTAGCAGCGAGAAGCAGCATCAGGGACTTGCAGAGCTGCAAATTCTTAGCTCCTGCTCTAGAATTAGTAAGTCAGAAATAGGGGAGTGAGACCCAAAAAAAAGTCTGTTATTGGGGCAAAATAAAACATAAACTAACATTGCATGCCACAAAATTGACTATAGTGGTTATTTTAAGGTATATGATTCTGTAGCCTTAAACTCTACTTCTTAGTTGAGTGACACCCCTGGAACCCCCAAAGCCAGGTCTAATTTTCTCCTATAGAGTATATTTGTCTTCGTTCTGAAGGGAAAGGGTCTACATTCACACAGTGATACTGCTGTGCTTGCTTT
The DNA here is from genome assembly GCA_028555095.1 of Dicrostonyx torquatus. Lineage (NCBI taxonomy): Eukaryota > Metazoa > Chordata > Mammalia > Rodentia > Cricetidae > Dicrostonyx > Dicrostonyx torquatus. Next base: position 6,024,293 of record JAQHUG010000082.1, on the reverse strand, counting down.
GGGTGATGTTTCAACCAAGATTCCTTCCCAATTCCTGGCTCAGAAGAAACGCAGGACGCAAATCCTCCCCGCCCCACAGAGAGAAGACAATACGAAGAAAAGCAGTTTTTCCCCTGAGCCAAGTGGCCACGACATGGACAAGCGGCAGAGCCTGAGGATTTGATTTGTCACCAAGAGGAGGCGGTGTTGCTAGCTTCTAGGGAGTCAAGGACATGGGTGTTTCCAGTCTCTCCGCGCGTACAGGACAGCCTCCTGCTCCAAATGTCAAGAAGTCAGAGGTAGACAGTAACTTCCCCACGCATCCTAACATCCTTGAGACTGTCCAGGTTCTTCATCATCTCCGTGTGACAGCTGACACTAGAGGCAGACAAATGAGTGTCCTGCCCCATGTCCCCGGCTGATAACAAAAGATCAAGATTCAGATTCTGCCTGAGTCCAAACCCTTGCGGGCCAAGTCAAGTTCAAGAAGAGGTTGGTTCCAGCTCTTCTCACTCAGGGACACTGTGAGGCTGCATACAAATATTTACTTTGATTTCTTAAGCAGAAAACTGTACAGGAACAGCTTTTAGATCTCTCTTTCCCAACTCTTTAAATATTTGGTTAAATATTTATTGAACTGCCTTGCTGGGACTGGAGTTGGAGCTCTGAACTTGCACTATGCTACCGCAGGGAAGCATTCCCAGAATGGGTATGCACTCGGTCCTCCCACTCCCTTTATTCTATAGGGGGTAAAATTATGCCTGGTCTTGGGATTTCCAGGAGTGTCACTCAACTAAGAAGTAGAGTGTACCCCCCAACTTTTAAACTTCCAGCTTTTGACAGAGAGAAAATGATTGATGATTTGCTGGAGAGCCATCCATGGACCAAGGTCCTAGGGCAGAAGGGGGCACCCACAGAGAGGGAGGGAGTTCGGAAAGGAAATGATGAAGAGGAGGGTAAGTGAAGAAGGGAGGGACGGGAAGTTAAAGAAGCTGATTGCTTCTTCCGTCTGTAAGAGCTCCAGACAGGAAATCAATACCACCGATAATATGTACCGTTAGTTCTTCCTCTTCTGCCTTTGCTTACTCGTGACTCAAGAAAGGCAGAACCTACCAAGGTTCTCAGATCACTGAGCAGCTAAAAATCAGAAGATGTGAAAGGAACGTGCTGGACAGGAGAGCATAGGAAGCAGAGAAGGGAAGAGTCACAATTTGGAAGGCAGAGAAGACAGAAGGAAGTGGACCAGAGGTGAAGGGGCAGCAACTGAGGATGCTGGGAAAACAGCAGAGTATCAGAAGGGGATTTGCATTAAGGGATGTTTGTGTATGAGAGTTACCCCACTCCTCCATCTTCCCACTAAGAGTTCAGTAAAATATGTTTTCTGGAATTGGCTTTGACTTTGTGGGGTGATTAAAGAACTAGTCATTCATTCAGCAATGGGAAAAGATTGAGCAGTGGGGCTGGTAAGATAACGTCACTTGCCCCCAAGCCTGGGGACCTTAGTTCAATCCCTGGGACCCACATGGTAGAAGGACAGAATTGACTTCTAAAGTTGTCATTTGACTGCAAGTTTACCATTACACATGTTTTACACACACACACACACACACACACACACACACACACACA
>JAQHUG010000082.1:6004975-6021375 GCA_028555095.1 Dicrostonyx torquatus | reverse complement strand
TAGCTTTCCTGATTCTTGTGTAAACCTAATTGTTCTCCCTCCCTCCCTCTCATTCTCTCTCTCTCTCTCTCTCTCTCTCTCTCTCTCTCTCTCTCTGAGTGTATGTGTGTGTTGTGTATGTATGGATTATGTGGTAATTAAACCCATGAGTGGAAATATGGCCACACTACACACAAGTGTGTGTGTGTGCATGTAGAAGCCAGAGGTCGACACTGGGGGTCTCCCTCAGTTTCTCTCTGCCTTATTTTTTGAGACAAGGTCTTCTTGAATCTGGAGCTCACCCGTTCATCTAGTCTGGCCAGCAGATGAGCTTCAGGTATCTGCCCACTCTGTCTGCCCAATGGTAGGATTATGGGAAGTTGCTGCCACGGCTGGCTTCTCACACTGGTTCCAGGGATCCAAACACATCCCTAAACTTACCCAGCACAGACTCTACAGACAAGGCTATTTCCCTTACCCTAATCTAGCTCTTTATTCTTTCCTCAAAATAATTCTTATTACATCACAAATTCTCCATGATGATCTAAGACACTCATCTTTGGGCTTCTGCCGAATTCCATCAATGCATTACAGATGGAATTTTGAGCCCTTTTCCAGAAAACTTCATGGGTTGAACCCCTCACTCTCAGTGTCATGGGCATTTGCAGGGTCCACTAGGTTGAAATCGGTCCCTAACTCCTATGGCATCCTCATAGGAGGAGCCCCAGGGAATGCAGGCACTCAGATAGGAACAAATACAACGGGCCCATGACAGCAGGTCCTTGAAGGCCCACACGACAGACCCAATGAGAAAGCAACAGTACGGACCTCTTTATCTCGACACCTGATGTCTGAGCTACCACCCTTCAGTCTTCAGCCATGTTTTTGTTCTGCAGCCTTAGCAAATACAGAGGGATAAGGGTAATACCACCGAATCTGGCTTTTTGATATAGGTTCTGGGGCTCTAACTCAGGACTTCATGACTACGAGACAAACATTTTCCTGACTGAGCCCACCTCCCGAAGCCCTTATTTTGATTTTGAACCATCATAGGAACCAAAGCTAATTACAGAGGTGAGTAAGTTCAATGTGAACTCACCATCCTCCTGCCTCTGCCTCCCTGGTCCTGGGGTTACAGGCAGGCAACACAAAGCCCAACTGCATTGGTTCACCTATTTGTTGATGCTATTTTCTGCCAGATACTAGGTGTGCAGCCCATACTCTGTGTTAGAGACCACTGAAGTAAACCGCCACCAATGAAGGGACGGCCCAGAGTAAGAACAAAGACAACAAAGAAAAAGGCAGCCTGGTCAAGGAGCCAGGAAAAGGCAGTAAACATTTGCAGAACGGATGAGTCAAGGACCATGAGAGGCCCTGCCGAAGGCACCAGAGGCTACCATGTCAGTGGGAGACGGGAGGTTTCCAAAGAGTGTGAAGGTATAAAGGCCAAGTTCAGAACAGAGACAAAGGGAAAGTGGTGCATGTTGGTTGGGGCCTGGGAAAATGGCTTAGCTGATAAAATGCTTACTGTGCAGGCCTGAGGACCCAGGTTCAAACCCAGTCCCTCCCACTAAAAAAAAAAAAAAAAAGGAGAGATGATAATGATGGCAAATCCCTCGGTGCTAGGAAGGTAGAGACAAAAAGATCCTTAAAGTTTGCCGACTGGCCAGTCCAGCTAAGTCAGTTAGCCCCAGGTTCAGAGAAAGATACTGTCAAAAGCTAAGGTAGAAACCACCTCCAGCCTCCATCTACTCTGCACACACATGTGCAAGTATACACACATAAGCATGAATGCACGCGCGCGCGCGCGCGCACACACACACACACACACACACACACACACAAAGATGTTACAAGTAGGATTCCTTTAGATTCATTAGTGTGTGAGAAGTAGCGAGCATCTGGAAATAAATCCGGTTTTCTCACAGAAGGTAAACAATAATTGCTCCTAATTACGAATCAGGTTTTTTTTTTCTTCCCCCATAATCCTTTCAGCCCTCTCTCTTTCCCTTGCTTATACCTCGAGCCAATCAAAGACTCCAATCAAAGGCACACAGCAGTTAATTTTAAGGAAGGGACTGAATTAAAGCCAGGAAAGGAATGTGCTAAACAGCAACAAGGGTCTAGGAAATAAAAATAAATAAATATCTTTTCCCCCACCAAAAAGAAATTCTAGAACTGTTGTTCACACTGCAACACACACACACACACACACACACACACACACACGCCAATACCAGAAACCTAGTTGAACCATTCATTTTTTTACAAGCTATACCTAGAACCAACTAATCTAACAGGGAGATTAGAAGGCAGGAGCTGAGCGTCCAGAGCCCAGACCTGTTTGACTTCCTTCTCTCACCCATGCAGAAACCTGAGAAAGACTCCAGGCAGTCTCCCATAGCTGAGGAAGGCCTGGGGAAGTTCTGTGTGCAAATGTCTACAGGAGAAGGCGAGGAGGGGCAACCCAGGCAGAGGCCGTTGTTGATGGAACAACGGTGTCTCTCAGGAGACCACCAGGTTGCTGACACACCCTGCACCCAACCAACGAAGGTGAGGACAGCGTCATGGCCAACCCCAGGGAATGGACCCAGGGCACCCAGGGTGCACACAAAGCAGAGCTCCTCACTTTTTCAGCTGATAGAAAATAGCAGTGAGCTATGTTCAGAGAAGGCTGAAGACAAGCTTCCTGAAGCAGCAGAGTCACCTGGACCCCATGAGCTGGGTTGTCCCGCAATGCTTCCGTGTCAGCGGTCACAGTATGAAGACACCTAAGAGTCTCCAAATCCCCAGCAATGAACACGGGGAATTAGCAGAAAGTAGGAAAGTGCTTTCGCATGAGAGAATTTGAAAGGAAAGAAAGGTCAACCTTGAAGACACAGACTGACTCATTGTGACCCAGCCGGCTTTTGTGAGCCTTGCTCTCTTGTGTAGCCTTGTGACAGGCACCACGTGACCACATGCCACCCGGCTGACTCACCTCCCATGCTGCACATATTCACCAGCCTCCCCTTGGATCTCCTGAGGAGAGGCAGGAACACCTTGGTGACCTCCACGGCTCCGAAGAAGTTCACGGCCATGCATTTTCTGTAGCGGGTCATGGGGATGAGCTCTGCGTCTATTGGATAATGGAAGATCCCAGCATTGTTGACCACAGCCCACAGCCCTGGGAACAAAAGCAAACAGCTGTGAGAACAGGAGATGCTGGAGTACGGGGGGGGGTGCGGGGGGGGAGGGTTCACACAACAAATTCTGGAACCGCCAGACCCCTTTGCAATGGAGGCTCCAGTCAGATGACAAACTCTATAACCTTAGTCTCTTCCCGTGTTCCCAAACGTCCCCATGATGGGGCACTGTGAGGGGGAGAAATGTGTATACTATTAAACAATGCTTTTGGAGATCCTCTCCTCTCAAAGTTTCCTGGGGGCAGTTCCACGCATGCCAAGATGCGGATGTAGAGAGAGGTCAGGAGACAACTTGTGGGGTTGGTTCTCTCCTATCACCACGTGGAACTCAGATCTTTAGACTGGGCTGCAGGCACCTATACTCACCGGGATGTCCTGCCAGCCCAATTCCTCTTTTGCCTGGTAGCCCTTTCCTACAGCCAGGAAGTTGGGTATTCACCATTTATAGGAAACAACTGGCCCAAGTAGAGGTGAATTCCTAGTATTGAAGTATGCCTGGTCTTAAAGCAATGGTTCTTAACCTGTGGGTCGCGATCCCCATGGGCATTATCTCTCAGATATCCTGCATATCAGATATTTACATTATTCATAACAGGATTTGTAACAGAGTCATAACAGTAGCAAAGTTACAGTTATAAAGTAGCAACGAAATACTTCTATGGCTGGGGTTGCCACAGCATGAGGAACTGTATCAAAGAGTCACAGTGTTGGGAAGGTTAAGAACCCCTGGCCTAAAGTTTCAAAGCCTGCTTCCTCCTCCTGGGAGTATGGAAAGACTCCGTTAACACATTGCAGAATGAGAAGCCTGGCAGTCCTCCCCCTCTCTAAACTAAAAATCTAGGAACAAGAAGGAAAGTACCAGCAGTAGAGGTGACTGTGATGTCCCTAACACCATGTGCCCTACTTCTTGGTCCAGAAAATGTGTCTCCTTGAAGAGCATCAGAATCACAGCACAGCAGGTTCAGACATATTCCTGGTCCCACCACCAGAAATTCTGAGTGCACACGAGGTAGGGTCTGAACATCTCTTTCTGCTAAGTCCCACGGGCTGGTCCAGGGGACCATCCTTGGAAAACTTCTGCCTCCAGCAGTGCTGTTGAACCCTCCTGGTGCATTAGGATACTGACTCTTCAGACAACCCCAAGGCTCAAGCTACGCTCCCTCACCCCCAGCCTATTAGATCAACCTGTGGGGATGGGAAAGAGAGTGGGGATGAGTAGTGCTTAAACCTTGCCGAGGTTCTCGGGAACCACCCCTTTCAGAGGGGGAAAGAGTGATTACAATAACTGTACGGCAGGCAAGACAGGAGATAGGTTAGCCTGGAGTTTTCCATTAGGTTTGGGTTGCTCAAGCCTCCCCTTTTGTAACAACACACTTGGAGGCCACGTTTCTTCATCTGTACCTCTCTCTCTCTCTCTCTCTCTCTCTCTCTCTCTCTCTCTCTCTCTCTCTCTCTGTCTCTCTCTATCTCACACACACACACACACACACACATACACACACGCCTGCAAACTATGCATCTAGCAACTTCAGAAACCCTCTGCCTGCATCATGCTACACATACTCCCATCTCCCAAAAGCAGTATCAGTTTCCCCACCCCTGGTGGCAATCATATTCAGACAGTTTCTATTCATGCATTTTCCCCACATATCCAGGTACAGAGACTAGAAGGGCTGATTCAGCCCAAACTGGTACTGGTATGTATGTGTGCAGTGAGACGAAACTATACCCTCTAGTAACCTTTTAGGGAGAATCCCCTATCTCCTGTCTTATGCCTACTCATGACTGGGTGTGTTCATGATTAAAATCAGATGCATTATGGGAAAGCACATGCACAGCGCTGAAGTGGTTAGATAACCTAACCTATCAATCAAAACAGAAAAGCACCCAAACCACACTGTTTAGTAACCCGGCCTTCCTTCCCTTAGGCCTCTGAAACAGAAATGCCACGCTTTAGCCTGGGACCTGTGAGTACTGTCACTCATGTGGCCCGCTGTCAGTCTTGACAATGTATCCCTCTGTGACCTGCACTGTCACTTGGCTCCCAATAAAATTACTTTGATTCTCAGAAAATCCGTTTGAGCTTTGGTTTTCAATTCTTCAAATAAGATGCTAAGAGCCTTAGAACCCCCAGTTCACACCAACACCCAGTTACAATCCCACAGGGATTTCTTTCTCTTTGAAGAGTGAGGTCCTGCTGCACAAGCGAGAGACCTGGGAGGAACAGGAGAGACAGGATCCCCAGGTGCTGAGCTAGACAGACTTGAGCAGATCCTCTAGGTCCCTGGAGCTCCAGCACAGTGTGCGGCAGTAGATTTCCAAGTGTGGTCCATCACCCACCCCCAGCAGTAGCAGTGGCATCAAGAACGTGTTAGAGATGTATGTTTGAGGCTAGGGATGTGGCTCGATGGGTAGAGTGCTCACGTAGCGTGCACAAAGTCCAGTGGTCAAGCCTCAGCACCACACGAACCGGATATGGAGGCGCACACCGATAACTCCAGTACTTGGGAGGTGGAGGTAAGAAGATAAGGAATTCAGCTCCATCCTTGGCAAAACAGAGAGTTCGGGATCAGTCTGGAATATAAGACCCTACCACAAAAAGAAAAATTTCATTTATGTATTTGTGTGTGTGTGTGTGTGTGTTGTGCACTCTGTGCATGATACAGAGGCCGCTCTGGGTGTCAGACTCCCTAGAGTTGGAGTTACACATGACTTTGAGCCAGGGCGAGGTGCTGGAAACTGAACCCAGGTAGTCTGGAAGAGCAAAAGGTTTCCCCGCCACACCCATTTCTGCAAACCCAGACTTTAATTTTTAATGGGGCTTGCAGCTTCAATAGAAATCATTTTCGCACTAGGCTGAAAGGTTGAAACTGTCAATCAGAAAGTCGCAAGGTGTTGCATCTGCTGTGGTATACCATCCACAATCCTGAGGCATTGTCGAAGTCAGCACTGTGATACAGGCGGTGCAGCCCCATCAGCTTCTGTCTGGTGGCAGAGGCAAAGGGGAAGCCGCCAAGCTATACACGAGGACCTAATCCAGCCCTGCGCACTTCAGCGAGGACCGACATGAAACACCCACCACCAAGACCATCAGATGCTCCGTCCCCAGCAATTTCAATACTTCCCCCAGAGAAACGAGAGCAGGCTCAAAATCCCAACGTCTCTTTACCTCATCACGGAAAGAAGGTTCTAAGCCCAAACCAAGTTGTAGCACAGAAAGTAAAAACCACATTTCTTTTTTTAAAAATTATTTATTTATTTATTATGTATACAATATTCTGTCTGTGTGTATGCCTGCAGGCCAGAAGAGGGCACCAGACCCCGTTACAGATGGTTGTGAGCCACCATGTGGTTGCTGGGAATTGAACTCAGGACCTTTGGAAGAGCAGGCAATGCTCTTAACCTCTGAGCCATCTCTCCAGCCCAAAACCACATTTCTTGTGAGCCAGAGTTTGTGATCTGAATTCACAGACCCTGGGTGAGCATTTAACCGGGAGAAGGCTTACCACACAGAGAGGGCAGCAGCTCCGGAGTGGGGGAATGAGTGCACAGGAGGTCTCTTTTGTAACCACTCTGCCTGGTGTGCACCTTGAACTAGTCAACATAGAGCCTGATAATGTTCTACAACAGGTATGATCCTTCTTCCGTAAAAAGCTCTATGGTTTAGATATGGATGGCCCTCCACCCCCCTCCAATGGACTCGTGGTTCCCTGGTACAGTGACTGGATCATGAGAAGGGTCTGACTTGAACAACTGAAATCAACCAATGGGTTCATAGCTGTATGGGCACAGTAGAAACTGTGGAAAGTAGGGCCTTGTTGGAAGAAGTGGATTCATTCTCTCTCTCTCTCTCTCTCTCTCTCTCTCTCTCTCTCTCTCTGTACACCATAATGTGAGCAGCTTTGGCCCACTTCATGCTCCCCGCTGGGATGCCCAGCTTCACCGTGGCCCAGAAGCAATGAAACCGTAAATCCTAGAAATCTTTCTTCCTTTAAACTGATCCTCTCTGGTGTTTGCCACAATGACAGCATGCGGAGTACAAAGGCCAAATACTCACTCCTGCAGGCTCGCTAACTTCACCTCTTCCACTGTGGCGCAAAGGAATACAGAGGTGCATGCAAACGGGGGAGGCCGTGCTCATGTAAACTCCTATGTATGAACCTTGACATTTGAATGGCATGTAAGTTTCATGTAAAAAACATTGTTCTGATTTAAGCACTTCAAAGTATAAAGACCATTCTCAGTTCATGGGCTGATGGGCCAACCGGAGCAGGTGGCGGAGCATGGGGACAGTCTTTGTAACCTCTTCGTGTCTGGAGGACCTGTCTTCTAGATCTTCATAAAATGTGTAATAAATGGCTGTGGACTGTGTGGACTACTGTGCCATCAACAGAACTTACTGCTAACACCTAACAATATTCTGGTACTTGTTAACTAGCATAGAATTCTAAACTGGCCAATAAACCCATCACGCTTGTGAGGCCCAGTAACTGCTTGGTAATAATTAACATCAGCTAGCAATGATCGATGTGCTAACTCTAAATCAACAATATGCTTTGCAGGAGTACAGTGTAATCACAAGTCCTCTGGGAGACCTGATGCTTTAGCCACAGATTCTAAATGGTTCTTTCTTGGTGATCCTGGGGCTCCAGTTTCTCTTTGAGAAGACCGAAGTTAGAGAGAACTGGAGTGACCAGGCTGGTGGGCCACCCATTCTGGCCCAGGGGACAGTTGCCTTTCTCGATGCTAACTGCAGAATCACAGGAGTTCATGCCATAAAAATTAAGTTCCCACATCCCTTCATGCCTGGGTACCACCGTGGCATTTCTGTGTCTAGAATTCATCACTCCTTCACTACAGACAGTCAGTGCTGCCCTGCGGAACCTCACGAAAGGATTCTGCATCCAGTGTCATAAGACAGTATTAAGCCAAACTCTTGAGTGATGAGTACAGTCCTATTGGATGGTCAAAGATAAGGCTAGGAAAACTCTCTAGAAAAGGCTAACTTGGGGGCTGGAGGGATGACACAGGGGTTAAGAGAGCTTACTTTTGCAGGGGACTAGAATTGGGGTCTGAGAACCCAGATCAGGTTTCAAGGCTGCTTTCTATGTCTCTGTCTCTTTCTGTTTCTCTGTTTGTCTCTCCCTCCGTGTCTCTCTCTCTCTCTCTCTCTCTCACACACACACACACACACACACACACACACACACACACAGTCTTTTTTAAAAAAGAAAATGATGGTGCCATGCTAATCTCTCTTTGTATCCCATTTATGGGTAAGTACTTAATGTCTTAAACATTGAGCTGGAAGACACAGGGGCCTATACTGAGCAAGGTTTGCCTTGTTACAGACTCTTCTATTTTCTTTTCTATAATCGTCCTTTGGCTACAAAACAAGACAGGTCCTTTGAACTGTGAAAGTCATCTGTGAGAAGGACGAAAGCTGGAGTGCCCAAGGCTTCCCCATACATTCTCCAACTGGTGAAGGCTAACCCTGGTAAAAACAGAACTCAAAAGCAGAAAGCAAATCCCAGTGGCATTACGGAGTGCCTGGATCCAGTTATGTCTGGAACCACTAGTCCTATAAGCAAACAGGTTCTTACTTGGCGGTCAGCACATTTACACTAGGTTGAGTCACTTCCTCTGAGTGAGTCTGATATGCCCATGGGTCTTATTCTCAAAGAAACTGATAAGAAGTGGGAGAGGAGCAGGCATCACAGCAGTGAGCAAGGCATCATGGTGAGCCTAAAAAAGGAAGTAGTACAGCTCAGCTCACCAGGAAGTTAGGAAGGGATGGCATGGGTGAGCGGTCCCCGTGGGAATAGGGAGCGTCTGTCACAGAGACTTTGCTGGCAGAGACAATAGTCGTAGGAAGAGGGAGTAGAGATGGAAAAACCAAGGAGGTAGAAGCTGGACTGCAGCAGTAGAGAATGCCACGCTGCTCTAGAACATACCAGAGGGTACCAAGTGGTACCACAAAGAAATGGTTTGAAGGGCCGTTATCCCATGAAGCTTCAATCTTTGTTAAGGTGTTTGGACGGTGCGTGGGCAGAAGGGGAAGCACGGGGCCAGACAATGAGCTGCGTGCAAAGCAAATCATAACTGGAGTCCCTTGCCCCAGAGAGTCCACATTCCAGAGGCTCTAGAGAACGGGTGGCACTGGAAGAGATGTGCATTGTGAAGATTATACTCCTTTGGAGAGTGATGGAGAAGTACAGGTGGGAGGAGACAACTGGGGTACCCAGCAAGGAGACCATGTAGGTACTTGGACAAGCAGCAGGGAGGCCACTGGGGTGCCCAGACAGGCAGCAGGGAGGCCATTGGAGTACCTAGAGAGGGGTCACTAGGGTACTCACACAGGAAGTAGGGAGGCCATTGGGCTACCCACACAGGAGGCAGAAAAGTCATTGGGGTATCCACACAGGAAGTAGGGAGACCATTGGACTACTCACACAGGAAGTAGGGAGGCCATTGGGCTACCCACACAAAAAGTAAGGAGGCCATTGGGCTATCCACACAGGAAGTAGGAAGGCCATTGGGCTATCCACACAGTAGGCAGAAAAGCCATTGGGGAACCCACACAGGAAGTAGGGAGGCCATTGGTCTATCCACACAGGAAGTAGGGAGGCCATTAGACTACCCACACAGGAAGTAGGGAGGCCATTGGGCTACCCACACAGGAGGAAACAAAGTCATTGGGCAACCCACACAGGACCTACAATGAACCACTACTTTTTGGAGATGTTGAGAAGAGGCTGGGTGACAAATATCTAGGGAGCAGAACTGACAGAACTCCAGGTCAATAGGGCAGAGAGATCAGTGTTGTCAGAGTTAGAGGTGTCAGTGACCACCTGCCAGGCCACTGACTCCAATGATTGGGTGTGCAGGCAAGCAAGTCGATTTTCAGGTTGGCATTAGGGAAAAGATAACAAGGTCAACTCTGAAGACAGTGAGGTTGAACCTCTGGGATGTGAGTGGAAATGCTTGGGAGATTGTTTAGTGTGTTTGCGTCTAGATGTGAGGAGGCATAGCCAGGTGGGCTGTGTAGCTTTGGATGTTATTAGTGTAAATTAGTCTTCCAACCCTGACCAAACATTAACATCACCTAGGGAGCTTTCAAAAGTAAAAACTGCTGATGGGGCTGGGAGATGGCGTGTTGGGTAAGATGCACAGCACAGAAGCAAACGGACCTCCAGCCCCCACGTAAAGCTGTGCTGTAATGCCAGCACCAGGGAGTGTGGTGGGAAGACAGATGGATCCCAGGGACTTGTCAAATTGGCAAACTTCGTGTCAAAAACACAAGATGGAGAGAAGACACCTGACATTGACCTCTAATGTGTGTATGCTCAAACAAACATGCACAAACTCTCTCTCTCCCTCCCTTCCTTCCCCATCTCCCCATTGTTGGTGTCTGAGTCTCTCTTTGAGTAAGCTGCAGCAATCGAATTTTGGGCTGGAGGCACTCAGACACCCCCAAGCCATGGGACTGGCAGTTCACAGGGACTCACATATGTTTAATGCCCCGACGCCAACATCTTACATTTCTGAATCAGTTCATCAATGAGGGGGCTCTCACGTTCACTTCACATTGAGTTCCACAGGGTATGTACCCCACTCTGGGGACAAACATGAGTGTTTTTTTTAGCCCCCTCCAATATACAGAGGACAGAGAGCCCTTGGCATAAGAATGGAGTGGTCGAACCCAGGAGTGGGGAGTGGAAAGCCACAGGTGGATCCAAATGGGAAGATTCATATTTAAATGGAGGGATGGAGGAAGAGATCTATCCAGGAAGCAGAGAGAACAGCCAGCAAACAACAGGGGATCAAAGTAAAGGCTGGGAACCCAAAATCTGAGCAGATAATGTCCTCTTAGAACAGTACAGGGAAGATAAGGTCTTTGGTCTTCAAGAAGAGAGTGGTAGCTCTGGCCAGAGCAGGTAAGGAGGTGTAGTGAGAACCGCCATTCATGTGATCAGGCATGAAGCCATGAAACCAAATGGAGACTTGGCCACAAATGAAAGAGAGAAAAGGCAGAGCCTCCAGGAGGCACATGGTCCTGAGGCTGTTTGTCAAGCTGGGGAAGACCAATGCATGCTGATTTTGCTGGAAGAAGGCAAAGAGCTGGGAGCAGGGGAGCAACCAGAAGGACTAAGAAGACGTGGGAGGGGTGATATTGTACGCTGAAGGAGGGAGTGGGGGCATAGCTCAGTTGGCAAAGTGCTTGCTTAGCAAACAAGAGGGCAGAAGTTCAATGCCCCAAAATTCACATCTTAAAAGAACCTGTCACAGTGACAGGCACTTGCAATCCCAGCAGTGGGGAGGCAGAGACAGGTGGATCCTTTGGGTTCACCGGTGGGCCAGCCAACTTTGCCTAACTGCTAAGCTCCAGACTACTGAGAAACTCTGTCTCTAAAGACAAGATGGGCGGCGCACCTGAAACAATAGCCAAGGTTGTCTTCTGCCCCCACCAGGCACGCACACATGCATGCATACACTCTCCCGCAAATGAATTCTGCACATTTTACGGAGAGAGAACCTGTATCAGAGTCACTCCTGACATCTTTGTGTCTAACAGGCTCTGGCACATGGCACGGGTCCAGCACAAGGGTCCTAGTGTGATTAGAAGCCACGGTCGTCAGAGGCGGTGACAAGAGATGGGCATTGGTGAGTGGGATGAGGAGGGATCAAGGAAGTCAGTAGTACCTTTGTCTTTGGTCTTCTCTGTGACTTTGCTGTGAGCATCTTTTATCTGCTCAAGCTTGGTGACATCCATCTGGAGCACCAAGAGGCGCTCAGAGCAGGTTTTTCTCAGTTCCTCCGCTCCTGAGCCTTTCGCGTCCAGCACTCCGGCAAACACTCTGTAGCCCAGCTTGTCCAGGTGCTTGGCCAACGCATGACCGAAACCAGAATCAGCACCTGCAAGAGTCAAGACAGCAGAAGTTGAGCTCAAAGCAACGCAATAGGAGAGATTGTTTCACGGATTGCATATCCCATGTCCATCAATATGACCATGATGTCTGTGATGGTCTCTGCTCCCTGGAGTGAGAGAGCTGGGGAAGTCAAGACAGACAACTTACCCTATGTAAAGAAAGAGTAGCTGGCAAGCTTTCAGTGAGCATGCTTGGCAAGGGAAGGCTGGAGTTCAGGGATTACTGACAAAAAAAGAATGTGACAGGACAAACAATACCAGCATGTGATAATTCTGTGTGTCTGTCTGTCTCTGTGTGTATTTGTCTGTCTCTGTCTCTCATCTGTCTCCCTCCCTCCCTCTCTCTCTCTCTCTCTCTCTCTCTCTCTCTCTCTCTCTCTCTCTCTCTCATTGCTTCATACAAAGTCTCAACATGTAGCCCAAGCTGGCCTTGAATTCCTTCTGGAGCCCAGTCTGGCCTTGAACTCATGGCAATCCTCCTGCCTCAGCTTCCCAAATGCTGAGGTTAAGGGAATGAATCACCACACCTGCCTTGTACAGTTTTCCATCTTTGTGCGATTGCTTTATCTAACGGCCTTGCAGGTTTGCATGGAGATCAGCCGGCTCTGAGAGTACGGGGAGGGATGGGAAGAGAAAGAACAGCGTGCCCAGTGTCTGTGAACACTGCTGAGAGACAACAGGAAACCAAGCAGGCATCTGAGCATTCTCTCCGGTTCTCATGACAAGGCATCAAACGTCCCTCCTTTCGGGATTTCACGCGAGAGTTCACACAACTCAGTTTCGGAGAATGTTAAGGGACTCTCGGAAAAATGGCCTTGTACCCACAAGTGTGAGACAAAAAATATCTAGAATTTTAAAGTTGAAGACCACACGATCATAAAATCGGCCTCGGGGCCACGTCATGGGACACGTCAAGCAGTTGACGTGTTTATCCGTTGAGGAAGTAAGACTCATTTGCCTCTAGCCATGTCATGTAACCTTCCTGCAAGCCTTGAGGGTGCCTCCTGGCAGTGGCTAAGGGCTCTCTGGTCAGGCAACCACCCAGACAGATTCCACACTTGTGCCCCACAAAGAAGAATAGGAATAACCCAGAGAATAACTACATTAGAAGCTGGCCGCAGGGAAAGCCAAGTGTTTGACGGGGCAGCGGGAGGAGGGGTAGTACATCATCTCACTTTATGCTGTTGTTGCCATTAGCAACAATTTGGGGACTTCGGAACTTAAAGGCCTTGATTTCTCTCAAAGGCTTGCATTGATATTGGGCCACCAGTACACTCCCCCTTCAGAAACCTTACCAAATTCTGCTCTCAGAGCTTCAGGCATGGCTGGTTGGGAGTGGTACCAGCCCTCACCAAGCCAAGGTACCTGGTGCTCCCTGGACCACAGAGACAAGTGAAAAAGACATTTATTGATCCCTTTTTAATCTTTAATTTACTTTTTTAGACAGAGTCCGTCTCACATTGTAGCTCAAGTGAGTCAGGATGACTGGTCTCAAATTCATGACAATCCTCCTGCCTCAGCCTCCTAAGTGCTGAGATCACAGGTATGGTGGACAATTTCACTCCCAGATATGGACCCGAGAACAATGAGCGCATAGAGTACACATGGGCGTCCATGGCTGCATTGTTCACAGTAGCCAAGAAAAGGAAATAAACCAAATGCCCACCACCTAATGAATGGGTCATCAGAGGTGAATGATACATATAAAAGAATATTATTGATCAGTTAAAAAATGGCATGTAGTAATGATACAAGCTCACAACATGGCTGAACCTTGACCACAGTTGCTGGGTGACAGGAGCCAGGTAAAGGAGTATGAACGAGGAGTGTGAGGTGTTAACTTTGACCACACTTTCTCAGGGTAGAGAGCGTCCTTGAAGGCATCTTCACAGGCAGGACTTTGGAACATAAACATAGGATCTACCTAGTCCAGAAAAGGTCCCAGGGAGAGCCTGGCACTGAGAAGGAGTGAGTTACAAAATGAGAAGAGGCCACGATGAACTCTGCTTAAGGGCTGGGACTCTGGAAACTAGCCAGGGTGAAGAAATCCCCCTGCCCCCTTCTGTTCTGGGAAGCGGCTCACTACAGTGATCCCCCTTCTAGCCAGCATAGTGGCACGGACCTGTTAGTCTTGTTTCTTGGAAGCCTGAGACAGGAGGATTACAAATTTAAGGCCTGCCTGGGTAACTCAGTGAGACCCTACCTCAAAATAAAATATTGAAAAGCAGGCTGAGGAGATGGCTTAATGGAGAGTGCCTGTCTGGAAAGTGGAGGCCAGGGAGAGTGAATCTCAACTCGGAAATGGCCTCCATCAGACTGGCCCATGGGCATATCTGTGGGAGGGTCCAGACCACCGTTGGTAGCATCACTCTTGTGCAGCTGATCCTGAGTTGGATAGGAAAGTGGACTGACTAAGCGGTGAGGAGCGAATCAACAATCAGCACCCTCCATGGTCTCTGCATCAAGGCTTGTGTCTTGGGTTCTTGCCCTGACTTGCCCTCATGATGCCTGTGACCTGGAAGGATAAGCCAACTAAACCCTTTCCTCTCCATGTTGCTCTTGTCAGTGTTTCATCAAGGCAACAAAAAGCAAGCAATGACACCCCAGTAGCCCCCTCCAAACATAGGGAGCCCCCTTCCCTATAGGAATCAAAGGAGACTCATCAATACCTCCTTTGCTGGACTGGGATAAAGTCAGACCCAGGGTCTCCAGATCCCTTTCCTGCTTCAGGATTGGTTAGATGACCTGCTTGTACCACTGATACACTGAGGTAAAAATATACCCAGTTTTGGTAAAGGTTCTGTCCTTTCCCTGGGTCCTGGTGCACCCTCTATCTGAGCCACCAGGTCACCTCTTCTTCACAGCCCCTTCTCAGGCTGGGTTGACCTCTGGGTTCCCATCAGCCTGATCCAGATGCCCCTGGTCTTTCCACACCCACATATCCATGTCTCTCTGGCCTTCTTGGTTTCTCCCTAGAGAAGCAGAATCCTCATGGCCCATCCTTGAGACACGCACAGGCCGTTGAACAGAGCATAGTCCCTTCTCCTGTTGTCCCTGACTAATCTAGGAATCCCTGCAATAATCCTGCAGAATGGTCTCCCCCAGTTAAAAAGGTTCCTTTGGATTTATTATTGACTGAATTTTTTGTTTTTATTATTTTCGTGTGTTTGCATATGTGTGTGGTCATATGTGCCATAGCAGGCATGTGAAGGTCAGGGGACCACTTTGTAGAGTCCTTTCTCCCTTCTCCCTTTACATGGGTTGTTGGGATTGAACTCAAGTTTCCAGGCTTGCATGGCAAGCCATCCTGCTGGCCCAATTGGCCAGTAAATTATGAAGCCACAGTTTGTAAGAGAGACCATCCACTATGTGCAGTTGTGATGGAGTGTAACATCGAGACCAGGTACTAACCTGCCCTTCCCTCCTGCCTGTGTGCATCTGTGTGTATGGCGGGGGGTGGCTTCTCCGTGGAAACTTCCAGATCCACAGAATGGGCTTCAGAAAGGGGTTGAATAGGCTGATGTCTGTGAAGTGTTTGCACGGTGCTGAGTCTAGGCAGTAGCGCTGCAAGTCTGTTTTAAAGACCCATTGGACATGGCGGCATAAGCTATGACCTGAGCTGAGGCAGGAGGACTGCTATGAGTTCCAGGCCAGTCTTCGGCCACCTAATGAGTTCCAGACTGGCTTAAGCTTCAAAGAAAGACACTGCTTCAAAAACAAAATCCAACTATTACGAGGAACTATAGATGGCTAAGGGATGCTCAGAGCAGGAGAAATATCCTTTCCTGTGGAAGAGCAAAGGAAGTGGTAATCTGGTACCAAATGCTTAGCTCTGAGAACACACACACACACACACACACATGACATTTACAGACTAAGAAGCTTTCATGCATGTATTTAAGAACATACATATATATGTTTAATAGCTACTAAAGCCAAATAGGCCATAAACTTGAAAGAGAGCAAAGGGGTACATGAACCGGTTTAGGGGGAGGAAAAGGAAGGGGGAAATGTTGTAATTATATTAAAATCTCAGAAAAGTAGGAAAAGATTTTAAAACACAAATGTTATGAATCAGCTGAAGAATAAATAAATATGCAAAAGGCATTTTTAATCCAAAAATGAAATAAAAGTGACACCATGCTCTCTTTTGGATTTTCAAGTCTTTGTGGGGAGTGTTAGTCAGTGGAAACTTCACTAGTGCCAAGCCCTCACAGGTGTGGAAACCTGACTGTGCTGTCCCACACAGGGGTGGAGACCTGATTGTCTATGCTGTCCCTCACAGTGGAGGAGGCCTGTCTATGCTG
>JAQHUG010000082.1:5966059-5999274 GCA_028555095.1 Dicrostonyx torquatus | reverse complement strand
TCAGGCCAGTGAGAACCCCTAACAAAAACAACATAACAAAAAACAAAACCAGGCAGATAGATGGCTCCTTTGGTCTTTAGACACACACACACACACACACACACAAGATTGTCACAAAAGTTCTAATCATAGTGATGAAGTATCCAGGGACATGGCTCTGTCCCTGAAGTCCCTCTGATCCTTTGTGGTACCAATGTCATCTGCACCCAGCAGCAATGTAGAGCAGGGCCTACGGGCAGCAGCTTCAGGGACACCAAGACACTCCTCTATTATGTATCTCTGTCTACGGGAGGCATGGAAGATCTCCTGTGTGTCCACAAGAGGCTGTGCTCTGAGTACAGTTCATTTGATTCACAATATAGTTTGTAAAATTTTCAAAGACTCTGAATCAGAAAATATCATACACACACACACACACAATGCATATCAAAGAGTTGCCTCAATTCATCACAGAAGGGTCAATCTTTAGCTGGCCTGAAAAGTCCCTGTGGTTGTCCCTCAGCTCGGAGCAAAGCTCATTACTCAGAAGTGAGCACTCGTGTTTCTAAACACCAGCATTTCCCTGTAGCGTGACCTGCCCTATGCAGGAGCACTTTTGAATTGAGGCCCCTGAAAATCATTGCCTCCTTTACTAAGGACATCTACTGGGAATTGTTTATCTGGTTGCAAGTCTGTGGGAAATGGATGGAGAAAGAACTTTCCCCTCCCTTTAGCTTAAGACTTAGGCAACCTGTGTGATTGCCACCCTCGTGTTGACACTGCCTGTTTCCCATAAAGTAGGTTAAGCGATTCTAAGATGATAGATAAAATAAGACTAAAACACTAGTGACACTTCCCTGAGGCCAGACTGGACTTAGCTCATGGTATAGGAGGAGCAGATTCCAACCACCCACCTCCCTTGTTTGTAACAGTGTGGAGAGATGTTAACTGCTGGGTTGACCAGATGGCTCCATGGATAAAGGCTTGTGCTTTTATCACCAAACCTGATAAGCTGTATTCCATCCCTGGGACTCACAAGTTGGAAGGAGAGAACCAACCCCTACCAATTGTCCTCCAATATCCACA
This sequence comes from Dicrostonyx torquatus, assembly GCA_028555095.1. Taxonomy (NCBI): domain Eukaryota; kingdom Metazoa; phylum Chordata; class Mammalia; order Rodentia; family Cricetidae; genus Dicrostonyx; species Dicrostonyx torquatus. The sequence continues at coordinate 5,998,209 of JAQHUG010000082.1, read as the reverse complement.
TAGCACAGTGACACAACCGTCACCTGCCCACACAAACACACCACCAACTGTAGCTTAGGGCACCCGTTGAAAACAGCTACAGCTTCTTGTCTACTTCATAATGAAAATAAATCATTCTTTTCCTGAGGCACAAACTTTCAGAATAACTCTCCCATAACCTTTTTGTTCCTACATTAACATGAACAATGGAGATGCTGAGAGAAGGTATGGTGATTCACTGTGCACACAGTGGGGATGGGCTAGAGTCAACCCTCAAGCCCGACTATCTCTTTCTGAGCACCCGGGTGGGGCAGGAGAAACATGTGTGCAAAGTGGCACCAACAATGCCAGCTCCCTTCACAAACAGCTAACTCTGGATTGTGTGCCCTGACACTGGTCACGTCTGCAATGTAATATTGAACCAAGTCTCTTGCCTGCTTTTCAGAAGGAATGCAGTGGCTTTGTGCCCATTTGTGTGTGAGGAAGCAGCTTCCAGCCCTGCCACAAAACAAACAGCAGAAAGGGCCCAGCTAGATCCTGGTTTTTAGGCAAGGTCTTCTATAGCCCAGGCTAGTCTCAAACTATCTATGTAGCTGAGGATGACCTTGAACTTCTGATCATTCTGCCCCCATCTGTTGGGATTTCAGGCAGACACCGGTAGGCTTTGTTTTGTGCAGTGTTAGAGATGGAACCTAGCTAGGTAAACCCTCTACTGACTGAACCATATCCCTTGCCTGGTTGGATCTGAACAAAGGAATGGTGCTGTAGTTTGTATCTGGAATGTTCCACAATGGCTGTATTAAAGAGACTTTACCTCCATAGCACTCTCATCCAGAGGTAGATGAACCTAAAGGAAGGTCTTCAGGTCATAGGGATCATGTTGCAGAAGGGATGTATATGACACCATTCCTTCCTTTCTCCCTTTCATGCATGCCGAGAGGCTAAAAATTTGCTCTACCATGCATGCACTTCCTTCTCAATGGGATACCCTACACCCAAAGCAGTGGGACCAATCTGCTCTGATCAAAACTTCCAAAACCAGGTGCCCTGCCCTCTGTATCAGTTGATTGCCTCCAGTATTTCATTATAGTAACTGAAAGTTGGTAAAGACAAATAGGCACCAAGAATACAGTCCCACCTTGGCTCCTCTCGGGAAATGTGAAATCCCCCTGCACTTCCCCGGTTAAATGAGCTAATCACTGGTTACCTCCCAGTTGCATCCATCACTCTCTGTGCAGTTCCCATCAACCACTAGGCTCTTCTCTAAGTCCTTACAGCTATTCAGCACCCTTCCCATTCCAATCCAAAGATTTGCATGTTTGCCTCCGTATTCTCTCTTCTGTACATGACAATGGGCGAGGCTGGCTCAGCTCCACACCACTGGCCTCCAGACTGCCACTCACCAGAGATGAACATTCTCAGATGCAACAGACCCTGGCATCAGAATAGGGCCATATTGCCATGTTCCCTATAGCACAGGTATACACAGAGTACCACAACACACAGGCTACGCAACACTGCACATGGCTCCTGTTACCTATGTCCCCAAAACTGATGGAGGTGGGAGTGCTGCCTCTGATCAGCTGAGACATGCAGGATTCCAGACAGGCCCAGCTGAGGTGAGAGGCTTTAGAGAGGGACTAACTGGCAAAAAAAAAAAAACAAAAAAAAAACAAAAAAAAACCTACAGAACTCCCATTGTCAGCAGGTGGAAGGCAGTCATGACTTCAGTCCTGTGACCCCTGGGGTGTCATCAGAGTCATCCAAGGAGTCAGGGAGTGTCTGTTGTTTGTTGGTAGATGTATAGCTTTTGGTCTCCATGTCTCTTAAGTCTCTCTGAGCATGTAAAACGCCATTGTCCTCTGCCATTGCACTGCTACAGAAACTGGCCATCAGCCTGGCATCCCAGATAAGGCAAACTGGGCATCATCCTGATCCCAAGATAAGGCTCACATCTGCTTCCTCATTCCTAGCCAGGAGGCAGAGAGTGATGAATGCAGCTATTTAACTTGCCTGCTGCAGCCCATAGACTAGGATGGGTCATTCCATCTCCGTTAACCCAATCTAGAATCCCTCACAGACATGCCAGGTATTAGGTTCCATGGTGATTCTAAATGCTGTTGACAAGATGGCAGTCAAGATGGACCATCACAACGAGACCATGTCATCACAAGGAGACCGGGTTTCTTATTGGTTGGGAGCCGGCAAAGTAGGATAGGTCACATAGCCTGTGAACCCCAGGGATCTGGTTATCAGCCTTGGTGCTGGGATTACAAACATGTACCATCATGCCTAGCAGATTCGATGCTTACTAGGCATTGATATTTTCCCAGACCCAGACCCCTTCTTTTTAATAGTTCATTTTTCACACGTTCCTACTAACCATTTCCCAACGACAATTTGGAGTAGAGCTCTTTTAGTGTAAGGAGCAAATCATTATGGTCCATTTTCAGTATGGGGTTTCTTAGAGCTTATCCATGAACCACAGACAAGCAGGAGACATGGGGCCCCTGTCTTCCCTTAGTATCCCATGGTGCTTTTCAGCCTGGGACTCTTTAGTTTATCTTAGGGTTGATAAGTTACGGACGGTCTTCTATGTGACTAATCAGGTTCAAGTAAATGGAAAGAGGGATGCTCATGAACCCCAGGAGGATGGAGGATTTGGGGTATGTGCTAGGTGAGCTGGAAAGATTGCTCCTTCCTGAATATCTCAGCTAATGAAGAATTCAAGGGGCAGGGACACAATGTTTTGTGCCAAATGGATTCACCAGCCATTTTTGGCTTTTCTCTGAGCTGATTTCTGGCTTTGCAAGAGTGTCCGTGTCTGTCACAGACAGTGTTATACTCACATACATCCCAGGCACAAGCCCCTTGTATTCTAATTCATCTCTTTATTTTATAGCCTCCAGGGAATGCAAATGCTTTGTACATGGTTGCTCCACCATATTGTCAGCAAGAGGAAAATCCTGAAGGAGACGCAACTGATCTCTTTCCAACGGTTTCCATCTGAAGCCAGTCCATGATTGAGGTAATCAGCTGCCCCGAGTCAGCTTGGTACCTGGTCACTGTGAAATTCTGCAGTGTCCCTAGGGCGCCTGTGAAGCAACACACAGCTAGCGAGTGTGGGAATGGTGAAGTAGCCAGGAACTGAGGCTACTCAGTCGGCCACAGCCAACAAGCCAAACGAGTTAGTTCACACCCGAGATGTCAGGGTGAGACAGGTCTTTCTTTCAAAACATAGGTTTCCGGGCAGGAGAGATGGCTCAGAAAATAAAGATGCTTGCAGCCAAACCTGACAACCTGAATTCTCTTCCTGGGACTCACATGGTAGAAGGAGAAAACTGACTCTCCCAAGTTGTCCTCTGACCTCCACATGCATTCCAGGGCAGGCATGACCATTATAACACACACACACACACACACACACACATTATTTAAAACTTTTAAAAGTAGATTTCATTACTTAGAAGAATTTTAGGTTTATGGAAAGATTGAGAAGGCCATGCAGGGCCCCATAAATGTCACACACAATTTCCAATCACTAACATCTTGCTGAAAACGAGCACAAAGCAATTCAACTCAGCCATGACAGAGATTTTAAAAACAAGACTATGCATGAATGCTCAGGACACAAATTTGGTTGGAAAGGAAAAGGCTTTCTGGAAAGGGAATCGTCAGGGACTGTAGGGAATTCAGGTCACCCTCTGTCAGAGAAAAGAGGCAAGCTGTTAGCATCTGACAGGTGTCTGGGATGTGTTGTTCGTGAGGATGGCAGCCCTCCCCTCCACACACGCTAATCTCATCCTCATGGTTAAAGGGGATTTTTCCATGTACGATTTATATCAGTGTCCGGTCTGTCCCTGGACACCTCCTGACACCCTTAGGGAATTTGTCTTGCCATAAAGGAATACAAGACAGGCACATTTTCTATTCTCCTGCATGGAGGGAGACTAATAGGATTTAAGGTTTTTCTATTGCTATTTTATCACATCCAAATAGCACACAGTCTGCAGGTAAGAGGAAAATATTGTAATAAACTAAATCCCCTGCTTCCCTCATCCCCCACGCCCCATGTGTGTGTTCCTCTGTAGTGGTATGTTGTGCATATGTTGGGGGTGGGAGCATGTGAAAGTAGAGACCAGAGGCCAGTGTCGTGTCTTCTTCAATCTTTCTAATCACTCCCCACCTTAATGTTTGTGACAGGGTCTCTCCCTGAACCTGGAGTGCACTGACTTGGCTAGACTGGCTGGCCAGCACCCCGGGGACCCTCCTGTCACTACCTCCCAAGCACTGGGGTTCTAGGTATGCACTACGGCATCCGGCTTTCTCACGCATGTTCTGGGGATCCAAAAGTGGGTCCCCATGCGGTTACAGCACTTTGCCAACTATGTGGGCTCTCCAGCCTCAGGCTTCCTTACTTCTTACCTAATGTCCTTTCTCTGCTCCAGGATCCCAGGACATGTCACACTGAGGCACAGTGACTCCTTGGGTGCCTCTTGGCTATGGCATTTTCTCAGACTTTTCTTTGTTTTTCATACTCTGGATGCTTTGAAGGATGGGTATCCAGGTGCTCTGGGGGAATGTTCATTTATCAGAACCATTTGATGTTTCTTTTTTCCTTGTGATTAGATTGGGGCTCTGGGTTTGGGAGGAAAAGGAGGGGGGAAAACTCACTAAAGTAAGATATTCATCTCATCAAATTGTATTATAAAGCAGCCGGGGAGATGAGTTCTATCTCAAAGAGTTGGGTGTGGCGGTACACGCTGATGATCCCAGCATGGTAGGAGTGTGCAGGTTCCCTGGCCAGCCTGTCTAGCCTTCCTAGGCCGTTGAGAGGCCCTGTCTCAAAAGTCAGGGTAAATAGTCCCTGAGGAACAACACCAGAGGACTCCTGGTGTCCACACGCGTGCACACTTAGGCATGTGCACTCGCACACACGCACACCTGCCCACACAAACTGTAACATTAATGTGATTGTGACCACTGCTTTAACCTTTGTATGTAGTGTGTTCATGTCCATGCACATACAAATGGAGCTAGCCCGTGTGTGCATGTGTAAGGCTGAGGTAGATCCTGGGCCTCCTCCTCCGTATTCTCCACCTTACTTTTTGAGACAGGGTCTCTCACTGAACCTGAAGCTTGCTATTTTGGTTACAGTGGCTGGCTACTGATCTCCCATGATCCACCTGTGTCCATCCCGACTCCTACCTCTGGGCTGAAGCTGCTCAGCACCACGCTCAAGTGCGTGCTGGAGATTGAAACTCAGTTCTTCGTGTCTACAAAGCATGCACTTTACCCATTAGGCTGTCTTCTCAGCCCCTATTGGTTGGATCTTGGTGGCCAAAATTAAGCAATATGCGGCAGGGCTCCTCTGCACAGCTGAGACAGGGACCTCCTCGGAGACGAAGGTCATATGCAGGTACAAAGCTGTAACTAGTGACCTGTTATCCTGTAAAAACCTGATGTGTGTTCTCTCCTAGCCCCTCACTCTCACCAGCAATATTATCAATCTCAAAATCCAGGTGCACCAGAGTGCCAGGACACTTTTTTCACAATGTCCCCCAAAGTGAACTAGCGGCGGGAATGAGGCTGCTGTGTGTGTGGGGGGGGTGTCCCACAAAAGAACAGAAGATAAACACCAGGGCCCTCAGATGTGTTGTACATTGAAAGCTTGCTGTGAGATTTCTCCACCGCCCACCCACAACCTCGCCTGTGTTCTCTTAGCCGTTTTGAGGGCCATTCTCACGGCAAGGCTCTATGTTTCTGGATGATGGGATTACCAGAGGGATGCAACAACCCCTGGATGAACCGGTTCTGCAAGGCTGGGATGTGGACACAGAAGGAAAAGATACTTTGAAGCTGTTTTGTCATTGAGTCTGCCAGAACCTTCCATTGGAACTCAAGTGGCCCTATTCAAATTTGCATAGCCTGGCTCGGCTGATCCAAGCCCAAAGAGAGTGAGGATCTTGCTGTAGAATCCAGCTTCCCAGGACCCTGCTGGATAGACCCCGGGAACCCTGTATTCTGTTGAATGATTACCCGGTTCATCCCCACTTCAAACAGGAGAACTCAGTCTTGCTTCTAAAGCCCAGGAGTGAGCAAACCCTTGTTTGATGGCTCATCCCCAGGGAGTTCTCAATGGATAAGATCAAGAGGCGGTGTCGGAGTGATCATCGCTACACCTACACCTGAGCCTCTCTTGACCTCTGCTCATGGATGTTTATTCGCCCATGTCTGCTGAGCCCTGCATGCTAGATAGCATGCTAGATACCAGGACTATACAAGTCAGGAAGGTGTAACCTCTACAAGTTTTCGATGTCTCCACCTGCAATAAAAATAATACCATTCATCGGGTGGCTTGAACAACAGAAACCCATTCTTGCATAGTTCCAGAGAACAGAAGTCAGGGTCAAGGGTGCCAATAGGGTTAAGTTTTGGCGTGAGATCTCTTCCTAACCTGGAGATGACAATCTCAAATGGAAGGAGGAAACAGAGAAAGAGACAGAGACAATGCCTGTCTTCTTAAAAGGGGCACTAATGTGCCTTCCTTTTGAGAGTGGCAGCAAGCAAATATAGATAACCATGAAGACCTCAGTCACAGTTCGTGAGTAAAAGGTAGAGGGGGCACTTCTTGCCTTCCTGTTGATGGAGAGAGAGTTAACCAGACAGGAAGTAAAGGCGGGGCAAGGGGAACAGGAGTATTCTGGGAAGAAGGAAGCTCTTCCCACAGTCCTGTCCAGACACCAAAGAAGCAGGATGTGATCTGCCCCACCAAAAAAGGTACCGAGCCATGTGGCTAACATAGATAAGAATAATGGGTTAAGATAAGTTATAAGAGCTAATACGAAGCCTGAGCTAATGGACCAATCAGTTTATAACTTATGTAGACCTCTGTGTGATTTTCTTTGAGATTTACCGGCTGTGGGAACTGGGGAGGACAGAAACCCCAACAAACAGCCCCGCCATGTTACACCTTCCCCTAAGTGCCACACACCATGCATGTACCAAATGTGCATCTTTGCACCCAACCATGGTGGTCAAGTCCCGCTTCTGGTGTTTGGTGTTGCAGCCGGAGAAGATGAAGGTGTCATCAGGGGAGATAGTGCACTGTGGATAGGTGATTGAGAAGCCACCCCTGGGTGAAGAACTTAGGCATCTGACTGCACCCTGACACCCGCAGTGACACACACGTACCGAGAGGATCGGGACCTGACCACCTCTGATGCCATCACAGTGCTACTGAGACATGGGTGCCCAGCACCACACCCGTGCACACTCCTGCAGATCATGAGGGTGGAAGAGACTGAAGAGGATAAGTGCTGTCAAACAGCTCCATGACTCCAAGATCAAGTTCCCGTTGTGCGGCACCAGCTTCGCTACCAAGAGACCCAACGTCTTCTAGACCCAGAGACCCACTGAATAAAACTCCAGAGGGTCAGAAAAGGAGGGGGCACTAATGCCATCATGGGGCCTCACCATGGTCTCATCTAAAGTTAATGACCTCCCAGAACTCTGTCTTCGTGGGTCATCCAACTGGTTCTCGGGCTTCAGCAGGGAATTTCCGAGCGCTGGGCTCACAGGGGTGTTCCCCCACTCCAGCTGTTGTGGCTTGAACAGGAAGCATCTCCCATTTGTTGATGAGGTTGAACACTTGGTCACCAACTAGTGGCACTGTTTTAGGATGCAGAGACTTGCTGGAGAAAAGGGGTCAGCAGGGGTGGGTTCTGAGATGTTAGAGTCTGGCTCTCCTTCCTGTCTTTCTGATAAGGGAAACAGGGTGACTGGCTGACTCTAGCTTCTCCTATCACGCTGTCTTCTCTTGCTGATCCATTCTTCTTCATTGTCAATCTCTGTTCATCTTCACTCAGGATGATAAAAAAAATGATTAATGGCCTTCTGTCATTAATATCTCCTGTCATTAATATCATCTGTCATCAATATCTCCTGTCATTAATATCTCCTGTCATTAATATCTTCTGCAAATTACACAAGAGGTGGTCAGCTTTCACCTGTTTGGATCCCAGCTTCCTCCAGTTCTTCTGAGCCTTGAGTATTTAAGGTTCTGGCTCTTTCCCATGAAGTACAAGTCCCTCTTATCTCGACCTCCTTATGGCCCAGGCTTTGCAAGTTCCCTGCATTCACTTCAGTGCCTTCCACACAGCCAAAGCCTGTGTGCCTAAGAGAGGAATTTCTTAGAGAGCAGGTTAGATTAACGTGAAACCTGGTTCGACACAGTGAGAACTGGAGGCTGAGGCTGCGGTCCACTGCCCTGGCAACAGGGAGACACTTATGTAGTCAAGGAATACCAAGAGAACCAACCTTCCCTGGAAGTACACCGGGTGATGGTTGTTTTGGCTGCTCTGCTGGTCAGAGCCTTTGTAGTAAATAAAATCAAGTTGGGTGACCTGAGAGAAGTGTAATGAAGAACACAGGAGGATGGAGACAGGAGAAGAAGGAAGAGATGGAAGAGGAAGAAGAGGAGGAGGAGGGGCAGTAAGATGCAGGAGGAGTCAGGGTGTGGCACCCTTGGCAGAGTGCTTGCCTCCCATGAGGTGAAGCCCTAGGTTTGACCTCCAGCATGGTGTAATCCAGGTGTGTTAATACAGTTATAATCCAAATGCTTGCGAGGCTGAGGTTAAGGAATCAGCAGTTTGATTATCTTCAACTGCATAGCAAGTTCAAGGCCAGTCTGGGCTACCTGAGACCTGCCTCAGTAGCAACAGCAAAGGCAGGAGAGGTCAAGGGACAGTAGACCCTTTCAGGGAAGTACGTGCAGTCAGTCAGGTTCTCTTCTAAACCCTGTAGCTGCCACAGGAGGAATCCAGAAAAGTTACAGTATGACCCTCAGGGAAGAGACCTTTTAAGATGATGGAGCCAAGGAGCAAATACTCCGAGTTTCTTGGTCCTCCTTGTTTATGGTCTCCAGCCAAATGTTCCCCATGTTCCCAGTTGGCAGAGGCCAACCTCAAATATAGACAGCAGAATGAGAGAGGTGGCAGGGATGCAGAATGCTGAATGGCTATGCCCACAGCCAACACATCTGCCCAGAATCTGCCCCCCAACCCAGAAGCACGTGCATGCACACACGCTTTCTGGTAACAGAACCCTGTTATTTCCTGGAGGGAGCTGCTACAAGCTTAACCACATCTTTCAATCCCTCAGAATATGAACTCATGTGGAAACAGGTCGTTGCTGACACGAAGAGAGGAGAGAAGGATTTATTTGATTTACCCTTCTAGATCACAGCTCTTCACTGAGGGAAATCTTAATGCGAAAGAGTGGGTCCTTAGTCTAATATGCCTGGTGTCTCTATAAGAAAAAAAAAAGTACAGGGTCTGAAGATGTGTCTCAGTTGGTAGGTCCCTTGTCTGGACTCAGTCACAAAGCCCTGGGTTTCATTCTGAATACCAAATAAGTGGTGTGGTGGCAGGCTCCTGCATTCCTAGTACTCAGAGGGGTAGACTGGAGGACCAAAAATTCAAAGTCATTCTTGGCCACATAGCACATTCAAGGCCTAGTCTACATGAAACCTTGTCTCAATAAAAGAAAAAGGAAAATAGCTGGACTTAGACCTGTGGGGGAGATGGCGGGGGTTGGGGAGACGGGAGCAGAGGTAGAGACTGAGCAGCGGCAAATGTAAGTGAGAGGTCATGCGGGCTAGCAGAACCTGGCACAGCCAAGGAAAGACGCTTTCAGCCTGCAGCCTTCGGAGGGAATGCGGCCCTGCCAATAAATTAACTTCTTGTCTCCTGCCTCCAGGACTCTGAGAAGACTTCCTGTTGTCTTAAGCCAGCTCTTTGGGGTACAGGTTAAGCAGTTCCAGTCTCAAAGGAAGAGAATCCAAATAACTCCAACCTCCAAAATGACTTGAACATCAACATAAAGTCACAAGTGCAAAACACCAGAGATGACTTCATGGGACAGCCTGGACACGGGCATACAATGCCTCATTGTATAAAACTACCTTCAGGCTGTGTGTGCGTCTAGCAGACAGGAAAAATAGATGAATTTCTTATTTTGACTTCGGTCCCACCCCAAAGATATCTCATTGTGTATATATAAGAGGGAGTTGGATGAGCCCACCTAGGGGGAGGCATGTCTGAGGCACTGGGCTCCTTGGCTGGGTTTCCGAACACATAGAAGAACTCAAAGGGGATGGAGGACACCGGGAGAGTTATATCTTGAGCCAGTTGGAAACCCCTAGTAGCTCTTCTTACTTTCACCCCTCGTCAGAATTTTAGATTCTTGAAGTTCTCTTTGTCCTGTCCCAAGGAGGGAGGTTACTCTCCGTACGCAATTCCCTGCGTCTAAGAGGTGGGCAGATGGTAAATTCACTAAAGTTACCATCTGCACAAGCTGATGTAGAAGAAGAAAACAGACAGCCAGAAAGATCCTGCCCTGGCTTCCCAGTGTGCTGCAAGAATCCCAAGTGTCTACTTGGGAGAACCTAAATCTACGGGACCTCTCCAGACCCAGGTTCCTCACAGGAGGCCTTGATACTGGTCCTCTTTTCCCAGGACCAGTCCCGTGAGAATTGCCTCAACCAACAGCTGCATGATGCCAGTAAATTACAAATACGACTTGATCCCTGCTTATGTTGCACCAAGTGCATTTCCTGAGGATCTGTTCTAAGCTTGGCACTGTGTGTACATAGCACTGAGGGGACAGTGTGAGCCTGCCCCTGGCACTGGCAAGCCAGGCGAAGAGCTGAAGGAGGCTCAGCCAAACCACCTGGAGGTCTGGGAGCCAGCAGAGAAGACTAACCAGCTAGGCACACTCTCAAAGGCACCATCTCCACGCAGCAGATGAATGGAGACACCACACTGTTATTTAAGTGGTGCCAGGCCATGCCCCTGGTGTAGGTGACAGAACTATGAACCTGGAACTTCGTGACTCCAAAGTACTTGCTCTCTGTGCTGTAGTGGAACACCATTATCACCTGGTAAATGTACCTGACCACTCAGATGCCTCCTTGTGCCAGGTCATTCATTTATGTGTGTCGGTGTTAACTCAGTGCCCAGTTCCGAGTGTGTCAGGAAATGTCTTAATTAGCATTAACAGCCAGCTTGACACAGTCTCGAAGCATTTCCCTGAAGCCTCTGTTGAGTAATTGTCCCCATCAGGTGGGTCGGTGAACATGTCTGTTGGGCATTGTCTTGCCGGTTAAATGACGTAAGGGTACCCAGCCCACTGTGAGCAGCGTCGGTCCTTGAGCAGGTGGTTCTGAGCTCTATAAGAAAGCCAGCTGAGGTGGGAATGCAAGCTGGTACAACCCCTTTGGATGTCAGTGTGGAGATTTCTTAGAAAATTAGGAAACAACCTTCCTCAAGACCCAGTAATACCACTTTTAGGTATATATCCAAAGGATGCTCAATCGTGCCACAAGGACACATGCTCAACTATGTTCATAGCAGCTTTGTTTGTCATAGCCAGAACCTGGAAACAACCTAAATGTCCCTTGACCAAAGAATGGATAAAGAAATTGTGGTACATTTACACAATGGAGTACTACACAGCAGAAAAAAATAACGACAGCTTGAATTTTGCAGGAAAATGGATGGAACTAGAAAACATTATTTTGAGTGAGGTAACCCAGACACAGAAAGACAGTTGTCACATGTACTCACTCATAGGTGGCTTTTAAACATAAAACAAAGAAAGCCAGCCTACAAACCATAATCACAGAGAACTTAGACAACAATGAGGACACTAAGAGAGACTTACATAGACCTAATATACATGGGAAAGTATAAAAAGACAAGATCTCCTGAGTAAATTGGGAGGGGACATTGGGGGAGGGTTGAAGGGGGGAGGGAAGAGGCAGGGAGGGGAGCAGAAAAAAATGTAGAGCTCAATCAATATCAATAAAGAAAAAGAAAGAAAGAAAGCCAGCTGAATGGGAGCCTGAGTGAGCCAGAAAGTCAACAAGGGACTCTCCTCCGTGGTGTCTGCTTCGAGCTGCTGTCTTGAATCCCTGCCTTGACTTTCCTCCAGGATGGACAGTGGTGACCTCAGCAACCGTGACCTGAAGTTTAATGCAAACGTTTCTTTTGTTTTATCATAGCAACAGAAATGCTTTACCATAGCAACCGAAATGAAACTAGAACAGGAGGTTGTTCAACGTTGTCCTTAGAGAACAGAATGAAGGAGTCAAGGTAGTCATGTTGGTGTGGGCCACTGGCACTTCCTAGCCATCCATTATGTTATGTCAAAGTTGAGCAAAGTCCTGTAACTGTAATCAACAGGGTGTGTATGGAAAGAGAGAAAGCAAGAGGCTGGACACCTAGAGATCAAAGGATCCTTGTTCAAGGAGGTGACACTTGAGCCATTAGGTCTCCACTGACACTCACCTGGAACCGCTGTGCATCATCTGGAGACTCTTTGACAGTCTCCACCGGGGAGGAGAGTGTTACTGTGTCCCCAGAGAACCCAAGGGAAGGATGCCGTGAGCAACCTCCAAACTGAAGCATTTCCCAGCTCAAGATGTCCATCCTGCCAAGGTTGAGAAACCCTGATTCTGAAGAAGATAGGCAGGTAGGGAAGTCAGTGCTCTAAGGGATGAGGAAACACTGGAGGTGAAAGGGGCAGCACATGCTGGCTTTAGTGCCAGAGCCTCAAGACAGTGTGGTTGCCCTTGGCAAAGGCAAATCCCAATGGAAGACATGAAGGAAAGGCAAGGTAAGGGGGGGGGGGCTTCTGATCGTGGACACTTCTTGACAGAGACACCATTGGTGCTCTACTCAGGACCTGCTAAAGATCAGCAGGGAGCATGGGGGAAGGGCAGACAAAACCGAAAGCAATCAATGTAGACAGCAAAAATGAACCCAGATGCATTCGGGGAGGAGGGGGTGATGGTTACAACCCAGGAATGAACCACAACAGGGACTGAGGGTATCTGGGTGGCAAGGCCCACTCTGTAGGGAGCCCTAATCGAAAGCCGATTGAGAGAAGGTCTTAGTTTCTTTCCCTGTTGCTCTTTGTGGCCATTTGAATTCCAAATGTTCCTCATAGGCTCTGGTATTTGAATACTTGGTCCCCAGTTGGTGGTGTTGTCTGGAGAGGTTTCCGAAGTTATGGCCTTGCTGGAGGAAGTGTGTCATCAACAGCAAGCTTTGAGAGTTCAAAGCCTCCCCCTCCTGCCAGTGTGCACTCAGATTCGTGCCTGCAGTTGAGGTGTGAGCCCTCAGCTTCTTGCTCCAGCCCCCACGCCTGCCACTCGCTGCTACGCCTCCCCACCGGGCTGGATTCTAACCTTCTGGAACTGCAAGTCCAAATAAACTCTTCTAGAAGTTGCTTTCAGTCAGGAATTTTTTTTTTGGTGTGGGGGGGGGGGCGGTTCGAGACAGGGTTTCTCTGTGGCTTTGGAGCCTGCACTGGAACTAGCTCTTGTAGACCAGGCTGGTCTCGAACTCACAGAGATCCGCCTGCCTCTGCCTCCCGAGTGCGGGGATTAAAGGTGTGTGCCACCACCACCTGGCCAGGACATTTTATTATAGCAACAGAAAAGCCACTAATATGCCGTGACAAAAGACCTCAGCCAAAGCAAGCTAGAGGAGGAAGGGTTGACCTTGGCTCTAGATTCCAGTGCACGGTCTATGGTGAGGATGTTAAGGCAGCAGGTGCTTGAAGCCTCTGGTCACATTACATCTACAGACAAGAAACAGGAAGTAACGAATGTGTCCAAACACTCAGTTTGAGTTCTCCTTTGAATATAGTCCAAGATGACCTGCCAAGATGATCTCCCGAAGGCCCGTCTGCCAAGTAATTCTAGATTTATCAAGTTGACAGTTAACGCTAACCATGAGAGGGAGGACTTCAAAGCAAGACCTCAGCCTCACAGATAAGCAGCTGGACCTATCCAGTGAAATTGGGGGTGCGTGGTGTTATGGAGAGGAGTGGCTTGTACAGGACTTTAAGCACCGCTGTGTTCTCAGTGCAAATCTAATGCTCTCTTTAATTCCTACCAGGGTTTTAAAGAAGAAAAAAAAACCCAGCAATGTTCAGACACACACCTGAGACCAGGGAAGCTGGAGTTCTAAGAGTGTACCCAAGCACAAGAAAACTTAAACACCAGCCTCCACGCAGTGACTCTAACACAGTGTCCTCAACTTCCCAACCTTTAAAACCCAACCGGAAAGTTATTCCGTTGCTACTTCACGACGGCAATGTGGCTACTGTTAGGAATCATAATGTAAATATCTGATATGCAGGGTATCTGACATGCCACCCACAGAGGGGCTGTGACCCCCAGGTTGAGAACCGCTGGGCTAACACTGGGTGAGGTTCGACATCCAACTAGCTTGAGCCGTTGATGACCACAACATGCTCAGGGGTCCAGCAGGGGCTGAGAAGCTCGCCTTTATGTGATTCCAGAGGAGGCATTTGTTGGGACCACTTGGAGTCCTGGCTTCCAGCTGCTCTTCCCTGCTAGAGATCTTTCCTTCTGATTCGAGTTACTAAAAGCTGTGTCAAAGTTGTTTACCAGCTCTGTGTCACGAGCACGTGTTGCCTTAACCTTGAGGATCAGAGGATGAGGTTTTCACCTGTTGGCCCACCAGACTGTTGGGTATATAAGCCTCCATGGTGCTATTGAATAAAGAGCTTCTTACCAGTGACTAGAGGTCCGTGTCTCTGTCTCTTTGTCTGTCTGGTCCCCCTGTCTGTGAGTTGGTATGTTCCAGCCCCTAGCCTGAAGCAGCTCGGTAACTGTATTGGTAGCACACAGAGCGCAGAAAGGCGTTTGTGCGTGGCAGGCATTCCTGTTTCCTGGCTGTTTAATTCTGTGTCCTGCTTCAGCTCTTGGCTGAATTCTGTCCAAACAATGAACTGCTCAGTCTTGTGAGTTCTGGTGTCACCTGCAGTCCAGACCATCCATTCTCAGATGGTCTTGTCTGTAGCAATGCTAATCTCCAGTGAAGCCTCATGGCTTCAACCTGCCTCCCATCTTCTAATTACTCTTTCTTTCTTTTCTTTTTTTTATTGTTAAAAGAAAAAATTTACATTTACTCCCCTTGTCCCAGGCCCTCCCGCTCTTTCTTTCTTTTCCTTTCTTTCTCTTTCTCCCTCTTTCTCCCTTTCTTTTTCCTTCTTTCTACAGAATCTCACTCAGCAGCCCAGACTGCCTTGAACTACTCTAGTCCAGGCTGATCTCAGACCACAAGCAATTCTTCTGCCTCATCCTCTGGGATGATGGGATGATGGGCATGGGCCACCACACTCAACTTGTGAACTTGCTTTCCAAACCTCCCAGGACCCTGTGCCATAGAGCACGCAAAGCCAAAGCTGCCCAGAGTCTGTTTTTTGAGGTCAGTTGGGTACCACTTTCCTTGTTACGTTTGGATGCCCATCACAGCATTGTTTTATCCCTGGCTTCTCGGGATCCCATGATCCGTATGCATGCTGTGGCCACTAGGACAAGGCTCATAGGCTGTAGGTCAAAACATTTCAACCTCAAAGCTGTGATAACAGTATCACATTGTTCTTTGCCATGGGGACCACTCTTTGTCGCTGTCAGTGGTTCCGGCAGTGGTCCAGTCTTATCACAGAGAAGCATGTCCCCAAGCTTCTCAGTTCTAATTGCACATTAGCAAATATTCCCTTAGGAGCCAAGGTCCCCCAAGTTCATAACAGGTGCTCCATAGAAAAGATAAGGACAAACCAATACTCTGTGAATGTTGAAACAGGTGGAGAGCGAGCAAACCAGGAATGCCCTAACTGACCTTAGCAGGAAGAGAATGGTAAGAGCAAAAGGCTACCTCTCTTAGCCCAAAAATAGCTGGTGCTTTTGTTCTCTCTCTCTCTGTTGACTCTGTTCTCTCTGTGTCTCTGTCTCTCAGCACCTTACCATCCTTTGTCTAGTCTGATTTCCTATGATAGCATTCTCTGAGCACGTGTGGCGGGGCCAGGCACTGTCCCAAGTATGTGGGACATGCTACTTCGTTCTCCTGATAGCTCATAGCCAGGAATGAGTGAAGACACATTCCGTAAACACACTGCCCTTCTGAGCCATAGCAAGGTGAACAGAACGAAGGCAGAGAAGCCCACAGCTCAGCTCCTGCCTCATCATCTTCCACTCCATCCATGTCTCAGTCCTTTTGCCGTACTCAGGTCCTTCCCCTGGGCTCCAAATCACCACCTCTAAAATGTCTCCCTTTCCCCAAATATCTTCTTCTCAGCTTGGTCCCTGGAGTGAATTGGCCATCTTGTTCCTTCCTTCTTCCCTGGGCATTCTCAGTACGTCACTGTCGTCCAGTACACATTGGCCTTACCCTGGGCCTTCTTGCCGTGGGCTTCACTGAAGCAGGCCTCTCTGGTGAGTGCTCTAGATGCAAGGATGGAACCCAGAAGTCTCTCTCAGCTCATTCATTCTCTCCTGCACATGGGCTGTTGTTTCTAACTCTGCTCATTCAGGAGCTCTCAAATGAACCAGGGCTTAAAAAGAAAACAGCCAGAGGTAGACACAGCACCAAGCCAGGGATCTAAACCCTGGACCTGTAAGAAAAGCATCTTCAAGTAAAAGATCTAAGAGCTGAAGAAACAAGTTAGCTACAGAGAGAGCTTGCTGTCTAAGCAATGGCTGGGATGCAGGAGAATGAAGGATCAGGGCAGCCGTGAATGGAGCCAACATGGAAGCAGCGTTAATGAGTGTGACCCAGTCAAGCTCCCATTGCCCCCACCCTCCTTGATCAAGGGTTCGACAGGCTGCAGAAGCATAGAAAGGGGGTAGGGTGCTATCAGTGCATCAGTCATCTGTACTCATTGGCAGTATGTGTTCCTAACTGCTTAACCCATAGAAAAGAAAGCAACCCTAGTTCCTCACAAGGAAAGGAAACTAAGACAGGTGAAGCCAATTGCCTAAGAGCCCACAGGGAGTGAGCAATCTCCATGAACATGTTGTGGGTCTTACCAGTCGAGATTTAGAGGTGTGGGGAGGGAGAGGGGAGCTATGCCTGCCATTGTCTCCCTTTGTGTTTACAGTCAAACCTCACTGGGTCCTTCTTACACAAGTCATCCTTCATTAGCTTTCGGAACCAAACCTGCGTGTTACGTGCTCCGCGATGTGGAGGACATATATGGTTGTGACACTCCTATCTGCCCCCTGGCTCCTCCCTCTCCTGCCTCTGGGAAGTGAACATGGTGAGCTGACAGAACAGGACGGGAGGGACCTGCCTGGTGCAAAATTCGCCTTTCTCCCTAGCGGAGAACTGGAAAGGTAACAATGAAGAAACAATTGGGGCTGAGGAGGAAACTCGAGATCACAGAGGGTCATGTAGAAGCCCTCCTCTCTGGCTAATGACCTCCTAGCTGACCAGGCTAAGCCCCACCCTATGAGCAAACCCTGTGACTTTTCCACCCTGCTTTCACTAGGCAGGGCAATACCGCATGCCGTAGAGAGGTCCTCCGGTGCTCCTCACAGGAACAGGGCTCCCATCTCCATCCGCCGCCCTGGTTTTAGACTCGCTCTGCAGGAAGAAAGGTTGTGAACGGGTCCCACCAAACAGAGCAGCAGCATCCTGAGTGTGGAGATCGATGGATGGAAACTACACATTGATCCCGGGTGGCTTCATCTCATTTTATTCTTGTGCTTCATAACAAGAGGGCACATACTTAGAATTCTGAACTGACCTCTCAAAGGAATGGGCTGGAGAAAATGGAACAGAACAGAGGAGATTCTGGAAACTGTAGAGAGTTGATATAAAGGAATAGACAGTCTTCCTGCAAGGAAATGCTGCTGCTAGGATGTACGACCTAGGATTTAGAGGGTGGTCATGGAGGCTTAATTAGGTCACAAGACCTCCAAAGACACAACATCGTGTTCACGGAGCTGTAGCTCGGCCAGCATTGAGGACACAGCCTGATGAGACTTCACTCCGTGGTAGACAACCCAGGAAAATTAGAGGACAAAGGGCAGAGCCATCGAGATTACCTCAGAGGCAGTTGGAAGAACCTCAAAGAGTCAAGGGGCAGAGGAGTAGGAAGCAGACAAAAATGCAGGGTCCGGGTAGGCAGAGGCTACCACTCCTGCAAAGGGAATATGATTGGCAGAGCTAGAGTAGAAGTGGAACTCAGGTAATTAGGAAAGCCCCATCAACCATGCAGGGCATCTTCAGAGCCTGGTGGGGGACAATGAAGCTTCTATTCCTGTCACCATCTGGGTAAGTAAGAGCGCGCTTATGATCAAGCCCACACAAAGTCTCGTCTGGAACAGACCAACAATGAAGTCACCACAGAACAATGGGCCTCCAAGAGGTAGGCTGTGTCACACTGCCCTTTCTGTGCAGGTGACCCCAGCAGAAAGAAGCAGTGTATAAGTACCTAAGCAAGCGGTCAAACTGGGCAATCCTTTCACAAAAGGGAGGGGAATGAATGTGGAGCCATTCATTCACATTCTTCCCTCATTGTTGTTGTGTTGGGTCTAATGGGCTCAACCTAGAAGAGACCTTCATCCTGCCTTCAGGCAGCTTTCAATGAATTAGACAGGTTTGGCCCTGAGACTATTCCTCACTCCCATTTAAAAACAAAAGTAGCTATAATGCCTAATAAACTGCAGGCTTAGGGGTGTGGCTCAGGGGTAAAGTTCTCTAGCATGATGCCCTGGGTTCAATTCCCAGCGCCGCACACGCCAAAGGAGTTAGCAAGCTCTGAGCATAGACCTTTATTCTCTCTTTAGTTCTATTATACCTTTTAATAGTCTATTTTTTAATTCAAAAGAGCCCAAATTTCAAGATGACAGACACCAAGAGCGTTCAACTTTTAGGACCTCCACTGGACTGTCCAGTAACTCCTAGAAGATGCCACCAAGCTTTGAACCCTTCATTGGGGAGCAGAAAATAAAGACCTTTACTTAAATCTATCTCTCCTCTTGGATCCATCTTGTGTTGTACCAAGTTTCAAAATTTTCAATTCAAAACTATCTAATACAACGAGCTTTCTGGAAAGCCAGCTGTATACATGGCCAGCTGTATACATGGAGCTACTTAGCCAAGCAGTTTAGAATACTCTAGAAAGCCACTTTGGATTCTTAAGGACTCTCCCTTCGCCTTTCTCAAGCCTCCCCCAGCTTCCCTCCCCCGCCCCATGGTATCCTCCCAATGGTGCCCGCTATGCCCATTTCATAGCCACCGTCTGGTGCAGTCACATCCGTCCACTGCATGTTAAAGCCTCCCACCTTCACAGATACCAAATCAGCAGGGGGCAGTCACGGTGGGTAAGAAAGACATGTCTGGCTGCTGAGAGCCATGAAGGTGAAAAATCAAAGTTGCCTGCGCTTCTGACACCAAGTCCAGAGAATCTGAGCTGACACACCCTCACATCAGGAGTTGTGGTGGTGCGGGGCTGGGGGGGGGGGTCCCCAGCCCAAGTAGGTCCAAGGTCAAGGATTAGGAGGAGGGCAGATTGTATGCCTTTCTAAATTTTCTGCCCCATTGCTCCTGGAAAAGAGATGTTCCACACTGCATTCTGGGTAAATATTTATTGAAGGACTGGAGAGATGGCTCAGGAATTAAGAGCACTGGCTGCTCTTCTAGAGGACCCCAGTCTGGTTCCCGGCACCAGGTCAGTATGTTCACGGTGGTTTCTAACTCCCATTCTGGAGAATCTGATACCCTCTTCTGCCTTCTGTCGGAAACCTGTACATACGTGGTATGCACATAGATACACACACACACACACACACACACAGACACACACTGACTAGATAAAAGACTGCTCCTCTCAGTCCACATGGCATCCTTTCCTTTTGCTTTATTGGTTTTTCCTGTTTTTCTTCTTCCTGGCCACCCCTTTGGCCTACTTCTGCCCAGTCTTGTACTCAATTTTGTCACTCTCCCTGACCCCCATTACCTCCATCTGGGAGAGTCTGCTACATGTGGCTAAGGAATAGTTCCAGTCTACAGTGGAAGAGTAAAAATTCAGAAGCTGCTAACAGAGGCCCAAAGACCCATGGATCAAAACAGGCTTGTGACGGACATTCCTGCAGCTCTTGACCATTTGTGTGTGCACATGGTTCGTGGTACAACTCCCCAAGTCTGAGGGCCACCTCTAGGGTCTTAGAGTCACCACTCGTGACCACTGGAGCCGGAAGTACTCAGAAGCTAAGTAGTAAGGGCCAGCACTATCCTTGTCTAATGACTCACAGCATGGTGACGTCAAACACTACAGTTCCCTGATCCCCTGTCTAGGTAGCTCCGTGATGTGACTCACATCTGTCCAGGGTGACTAAGAGGAAGTGACCCTCAGAGGACTTCATCATTTGACCTGACACCTTCCCTGTCTGCTTTGTTCCTTGGAAACCTTCCTAGATCTTGCCTCAGGGTTGTCCTCTCAGAATCTCATCCTCGAGTGAAGTAGACGCCGAACCCAGCCATAAGCCGGCTTCAAATGTTTTTCCATCTTTAGGTGCTTGAGATGTTTTTGAAATCATACTGACCTTCTCTTCGTTAATTTTACAGTCATTTAAAAAAAACTCAAATGATCCTTATCGTTTCTGGATACCTTAAGAGACAAAGCACATTCAAACATTCTAGGCACGCTTAATATAACTAGAAAGTAGCTTTGACCATCATGACAAACTGAAGGACTTGAAGAAGATAGTCTTCAGAGTTGCATTTGTAATTGTCTCTCACTTAGAACCATAATTAAAAGCAGAAGCTAAGTTCTATTTAGCGTTACCTCTCCATAAAGAGCTACAGTTTATGTTTTCTTTCCCCCCTGATTTTAGCACTAGGAATTGAAGCTTGGGCTTCAGCTACATCCCCAGCCCTTTTCGACTTTTTATTTTGAGGTAAGGTTTGTTAAACTTGTAATCCCCCTGCCTCAGCATCCCAAATAGTTGGGATCACACGCCTGCACCACCAGACACAACTTCTTTTAAACTTTTTGTTGATTTGAGCCAGTGTCTTATGTAGCTGACCTCATATTTGTTACCTATCCAAGGATGACCTTGAACTCCCTTGCTAAGATTACAGGCAGCTCCCACCGTGTCTTGACTCTCCTTTAAATATTTTTATGCCTTGAAAAGTCTGACATCATGAAAAGCAACTGTGTGCATTGCTCCAACCATTTGCAAAACCCTTTACCATTTCTCTTCTTCCTTCATGCACAGGGCTATTTTACAAAATTCTTTCCATCGATCTATTGCCATAGTTTTCCCGCCAGCTCCAGCCCAACCTGAGGAGCATGAAGTGTGATCCAGACACTCAGCTCACTCGCGTCTTCCTGTAGCCTGAGCAGTTTCCCACACGGTGACACTTCTCTTGGGAGTGTCACCTTTCAGGGTTGTGTATCGTTACACTGGAAGGAGGGCCCATAGATTTTTGGCTGCTTTGGAAATATGACTGTCTTAACTCATATGGCACTGAGAGCGTGGTTTGGATTTCTGTCTACACAGTCCAGTCGGCTCAGTTTGGTTTGCTTTGCACGGTTAGGGATTAATCTTAAGGCCTCTGGATGCTAGGCCGGCACTCAACCACTGAGCTGCATCCTCACCTGTCAGGTTATTTCTTTCCAAATTGTATTTTTCTTATTTTTAATTACGAGTAAGTGTGTGTGTGTGTGTGTGTGTGTGTGTGTGTGTGTGTGTGTGTGTGTGTGTGTGCGCGCGCGCGCGCCTTCAGGTGACTGCGGAATCCAGAAGAGGATGTCACATGTGCCCTGAAGCTGGAGTTACAGGCCGTTGCATTCCACTCGGGATCAAGCGCAGGTCCCCTGCAGGAAGCCTTGTTCTAAACCACTGAGTCATCTCTGCAGCCACCCACCCCCTACATCACTTCTTGAAGAGCCCTTTCAAAGAAAGGAATAAAGCCTGTGACTTTCCACATCCTGTCCCTTTCCTTCCTCTAGTCCACCCCTACTAAACCCCAAGGCTGCCTGAAACAGTGATTTTAACCCAGGGAATGTTGGTTTGTTGGTTGGTTGGTTTGTTTGTAGATTGTTTGGAGCCAGTGAGATGGTTCAGCAAGGAAAGATGCTTGCCAACAAGCCTAAAAACCTGAGTCCAAGCCCCTGAACCTATGTGGTGGAAGGAGAGAGCTGACTCCCAAAGTTGCTTACTGATCTCAACATGCACACTGTGGTACACACACACACACACACACACACACACACACACACACACACGAGAGAGAGAGACACACACATGTAATTACACGTAATTTTAAAAATTAGAGCTGCAGAGATGCTTGATGCTCTACCAGAGGACTGGCGATCAGTTCCCACAGCCCACATCAGGTCACAACCACATACAACTCCAGACTCAGGGGATCTGACAAGCCCTCTGGTGTCGTCCTAGGGCAACTACACTCAAGCACACGTACCCCCAACATGCACAAATAGTTTGCTACCACAAACTCATTTTAACTGTCCATTTTATTTTGAAGCTTCTGGGATTTTGTTTTGGGGGGGGGGGGGTGGGGGTTTTTTTTTCGGTTGGCTGTTTTTTGTTGTTGCTGTAGTTTTGGTTTGGTTCTTTTTTTTGATTTTGTGCTCATTCGGTTTCATTTGTGGTGCTGGGGATTGAACTCTGACCTTGGCACAAGCAAGGCAAGTTCCTCTACTCCTGAACTTCAACTCCGGGCCCAAATGTTTCCGTTTAGTAAAGCTCTTGAACCTATCCAGGAACCGTACCCAACGTGTGCAGATGACAGAAAATGACATTTCCATCCTCTCAAATGTCCTTAGCACTGCTCTAACATTCCAAAGAACTTCTTAGGAGCTCGTCATGGGGCTGTGTTGCTCACTTAATTTAGCTGTTGAGAGGACACATGGGAGCAGATTTCTGTTTTCTTGTCTATCTTGGGTTTTGTGGGAGTCATCCCCTTTCCTAGGTCAACCCCAGAAGGGTTAACCCTGAACTGATTTCCTGCAGCGTCAGTACTTCCAGGAGATCCTTTGGCTGGCAGGATGCCCTAACTAGTTTTGCTAAGGCTGGGGAAAACTCGGTGGGTAAAGGACTTGTTTAAGCATGAGAACCTGAGGTCAGCTCTCTAGCACCCCTGTAAACAGCTAATCATAGTAGGAAAGGCTGTCATCCACTCAGAGAGGGAGCCAAAGGCGAGAGGATCTTTAGGGCTTGCTTGCAAGTCAGTCTAGCTAACCTAGGTAAGACAGAGAGAAACTGACGAAGACACCCAAGATCAACCTCTGATCGTCCCAGAGAGACAGAGACAGGCAGACAGAGACAGAAATATCTCCAGTGTACTTAAAGGTTCTTGCATGCGTCCACGCAACTGGGAAATACAACAGTTACGGTTGACCTGGAATGATTCCGGAACCATTGAGTGGGTTGCTGCTATACGAACTCCAACCGAGATTCCCTGCACTGCCTTCTTCCCAGCCATCTGCCATCCGAAAATTCAAGTGAACCCCAGGACCGCAGATGCATGCTTCCAGCTGACACCAGTTATCCACCAGGTGAATATCTCACTGATTGACAGCATTGTTTGCTTTTAAACTCTCGGGCGGGAGCGCATCTCCTGCACCCCCCACATCCCAGCAAGAACTGAACTGTGCTCGAGTAAAGACAGAATTTTGCTACTGGGTTTAAGGTAAAAGGTAAAAATAGAAAAAGTGGTGAAAACTTTAGAGCCTGGGTCTCAGTGAATCGCCAAACCTGTGATTTTTCTCCAAACCACACCTAGGGGCCACAGCCGGAGGTGATGATCACCTAATGCAAGGGTGACCACCCCCTCACAAGATTCCTCTACTAATAACCTTTCCTCTTCTTTTCGGGCCTTCCTGGGTTAGGATAACTTTGGGGAACTCTAATTACAGCCCTTTCCAAGGTCCAACCTCACCACCCAACAAACCCGTCTTACAACTCAAAGGAATCTAATTTGGCCTCACGCTCACGGTGGAATAACACACCAAACAAGCGAAAAGCTGGCAGCTCAACTAATGAGCCACTAGATTTGGGCACACACTGCCAACTTGATCTAATTAGGAAGCACCAGCACGCTAACGACACTTGTAGGGGAAAGGTTCAAACAGGACACGGGGTTCGCGATTCGTGAGAGCAGCGATGCAAGGCGCAGTGGTGTCCGGAGACATTCAGCACCCTGCGGAAGCCCGCCCAGCCACCCTCCTTCCACACATAGGGAGGTGAGCCATCCTGGAGCCGGGATGAATTGAAGGTTCCGAATATTCAGAACCCAGTCCCATCTAAGCCTGAGGAAGTCTGGCATGTCCTGGTACAGCGACACACATGAAATGATGCCACTTTGACTTATTAATATTTATTTCTAGGATGCTAACAGATTGATTGTATAGATAGATGCCCCTGACCAACTGTCACCTTCTGCTTTACGACCAGTTTCTTCCAAGATATTTCCAAATGAAAGGACACCAAAATAAAAAAATAAAAAAGTGCAGTGAAAACCACTTGGGTGTGAGCTGTCTGTCATTCACTCTAAATATTATTTTACATTCTGCCAAATCTAACAACATCCCACCGAGGCAGAGTGTTGGGTCCTGCTCCAAGTGACAATCACAGCAACGCTGACCACTCACTTACCTGTCACCAGCACGGCCTTTTGATCCACAGGTAACAATTCTTGATCGGATGAGCGCATACACAGGAAGAAGCAGGACAGCGACAAGAGGAGCAGGCTGCAGAGGAGGGACAGGTGGAGCAGACAAGCACCTCCCCAGAGGGCAGCAAGGCACAGCACCTGGCTGTGCCGCTGCCCCGGGCTCTTGGATCTGCAGAGAAGCATGGCCCCCAGCCCTGCAGTGGCAGCCAAGGAGAGCCATGCTGACTCAGAGAAAAACAGGCTCATTCTCCACTGGCCTTCGTTCGCTCTGGGACAGTGAGGAATGTGTGTGTACAAAAGCTAGCTGGAGGCAGCCCGGCTTATATGGAGGGAGAGGCGCAACGGGAGGGGGGGCAACAGCCCCCGCACCTTTTGCGTGAACGTGTCAAATGTGGTGATAGGGAAAGCTACTCCCAGGAGGTCATCTAACCTGTGGACTGATATAAATACCAGACCTACCCTGCCTGCTCATTCCCCTAACGCACTCAACACTTGCACAATCGCTCAGAAGCAAACGCACACATTTAAGGCTTTTAGGACCCTCCCACCTGAGAGATGATTTTTCGGGTAATGATTGACAGAATTGGAATTACAAGCAGATAATCTCCTTTGGGTATGCCTTCCCTGTGTTTATTAAGTCCTTCTGCTAACTCAGAATGTCTCTCTCTCTCTCTGTGTGTGTGTGTGTGTGTGTGTGTGTGTGTGTTTATCCAGGTAATCAATGAACCTCAGAGGGTGTAGTCTAATAAGATAACATGTCTGATTTGGTCCACGTCTAGAGGATTACTGCCCTGCCAACTGAGACAGGCTAAGGGCTCAATGGACCAAAAGGAAGAGACTCCTTAGTGGGAGATGAAAAGTGCCTATGTCTTGCCAGAGGGAAGTTGTACCAGGGAGACACCATAACAATGGCAACAGAACTGGGGACAGTTGCTGTCAGCACTTTCTGGAGACTCATGCTCAATACTGATTCATTCCACTGTTTGAGGTTCTGTTCTGGATAGCAGGACTCAGTAGCAAAATACGTTACCCTCTGATGTTTCTACTCATGTGGCAATAACGAGAGAGGCAATCCAACCAAGAACAGAGAGCTTTGGAAGCGAGCAGCAGCCGAGTCCAGCAGGCTGACGCCTGAGCATTACCATTTGAACCACAGTCATTGTCTGCTACAGTAAAACAGGCAGAGCAGACCCTCCTTTTGCTCGGCTTGCCTCTGACACAATCCTTTGTAAGACTCAGCAGATAAACAAGAAAATTCAGACTGGGAGAGGCTGCACGTATTCAGAGCAGGGAATCTGGATCCATACACCAGTGACTCACCAGCTCAAGAGTCATCCTGGGAAGACTGGGGAGCTATCTCAGTCCCTATGCGTATGCATCCACGTATAATATACCAAGTGCGCGCACGCACACACACACACACATATACACACACACATGCACGCACATGCAGACAAACCACCAGTCCCAATACTGATACCCAAGGGGAGCTCCCACTGGGATTGATGGGCCTGGTGCTTGCTGACATCTCCTAGGAGGGATGAGGGAATTCTGATACAAGGCAGACACTAGGGAAAGAAGAGATCTCACTTTAGGTTCAGATGCTCATAGTCAAAACCCATTCCAGGGCCCACGGTTGCTAAGGATGAGGTCATGTTGGCTGGACAATTTCCATTCCCTCCACTCTTTCTCTCCAGATACCAAATAACAGTGTCCCTCTCCTGGAACCCAGACAGGGCCTCAGAAAGGATGCGGAACTGCATGATTAAGTAGAAAGAGAACAAAGGGAGAAAGGTGTAGTAGAACACGGTGCCCTGCAGGATGCGGACTTCTCCTAAAATTGGTTCTCCAGCAAAGGGTGCGCAGAAGGGCGGGGCTGATGGGAGGAGCCTAGCAATATGGGTATAGAGGGAGGGAGGATTTGCTCAGGACTGAACCTGGCAGCACAGCCTATAAGAAGATGCATGGGGCCTTAGGTGGGGAGTCAGAGAAACCAGCTTCTGGCTCAGATACACCTCAGGAGAGTTTCCCAAGGGCCAGTGTAGCTATAAAAGGAGGATGAGGTGGGACACAGGCTAGTTCAAGACCCAAGGGAGGCAAGCTAGGAAGCAGGAACATGTGAGCTACACTGCGCTTGTGGGACCATGGTGGGAGTCAACAGAGCCTACATGAGAGACCGGTGCGGTGTGGTGGGAAGTTATCTCCACCAAGCAGCCTCACAGAGAGCTGAGGTAGAGGGCTACTGCAGACTCCAGGCCAGGAAGTTTAGAGTGGTGAGGCTGTGG
Organism: Dicrostonyx torquatus; assembly: GCA_028555095.1. Taxonomy (NCBI): domain Eukaryota; kingdom Metazoa; phylum Chordata; class Mammalia; order Rodentia; family Cricetidae; genus Dicrostonyx; species Dicrostonyx torquatus. The sequence goes on along the minus strand of JAQHUG010000082.1, from coordinate 5,971,418 downwards.
AACTGTCGACTGACGCCAACAACGTTTCGTCTCTCCTTCCACAGACCCCATTCCATCCCGGTGCTGACTGTGCAGGCAGACATATAGTGGACTGAGACCCTCCCACAGGAACAGGAAGTTTCTGTTACCAACCAGTAGATAAACGGTTTCCCATGTGGGCGGTATAGGACTAGCTTTGGCTCTTTTCTGGGGACCTTGGCACTGTAATTTCTGTATTGGGGCTGGACCAAATGTGCTTGTGTGGTTTCCCCGACAAACTCTTGCTCCTCTGAGACCAGACAATTCTTCTCCAGGCAGCCCACATGGTTGGGGGGACGCTGCCTCTGTGAAACACAGAATAAACCACAAGATGGAAAAGGCACTGTGCAATGGCCCACCACCTTCTATCTGAGACTTCAGGCAAGTTGCCTTTCGTTCTGGACCCTGTTTCCTACTCAGGAAAATCGGGGCTGGGGTTTGTGCTTCTCCATGGGACTCTTTTGAAGAGTGAAGGGCCTGGTTCCTGCACCATGCCAGACGCCAGTGTCCAGTCGTGGAAAGAAGCCTCTTGGCTCACTGTTACAGGCTGGCACTCGCCTCCCCTCAACCCTTTCCACCGAGCAGCAGGGACACCCTGATCAGCTTTTTTCTCAACCCTTTGTTCTCCTAATCAGTTTGTCACCTGGCTCTTCCCTTGGCACCTTTCCCATGATATGATGTCAGCTCGAGGGTCATCTGTTCATGCCCCACCCAGATCCATTCCCTCAGTTCACAAGTCCGAATCTGTTTGTTTAGTCTCTGAAATGTTTTCCTGCTTCTTCCACTAGAGTGTGATTCCCGAGGTCTTTGCCTTGCTGTCCACATACTGCCTAACCCTAATGGTGGGGTAGAAAGGAAGGCCGTTAGCCAGCTCGGCAACAGGTGCCATTGCAGTTTCCAGACGAAAACCTACCTCAGGCCATTCTGATCCCGGAATTCTTTCAGTTAGGAGTATCTCGCATCTGGCAAACCCTTGTCCAGATTCCCAAGGAGAAGGGACAGTTGCATCAAGTCATTCTCGTTGATGATGTCCCTGGGTCGGTGTGCTGTGGCCTTCGGCGGTTGGAGAAGCCTTTTAGAAGATGCTTTCTACAGATGACAGCTTACTGTATTAGCTGCTTTTTTTTTTTATTGTGTGGCAAAATAACTGACAAGAAACAACTGAATGAAGGAAAAAATTATTTTGGCATAGAGTCTGAGGGTGCAGTCGTCCATCGTGGCGTGGCATGCAGCATGGGAGCATGAGGCAGCTGGTCACATGGCATCCATGGCCAGGAGGCAGAGAGATGACTATCGGAGCTCAGCTGGCCTTCTTTTAATTCAGTCCAGGACCCCAGCCCAGGGATAATACCATCCCCGTTCAGGTTGGGCCTTCCTACCTCAATTTAACCTTTCTGAAAACACCTTCACAGACACACCCAGAGGTGTGCGTGTTTCCACAGTTGTCAGGGTTGACATCACATTGACCAAAGGAGAGGATTTCCCAAAACGGGCAACAGTAAAAAGGCTAAGAAGCGGCGAATGTACACCCCGTTAATATCCATGACTCTTGAGTGTAGATGGGTTGTGCAGAGGCAACTTCCCTTCTAGAGTGGGTTTTCCCTCTGAAACATCGCCACCCAGTGGCCGTCTTTGTTACTGCAGGGGCACCTCCAAGAACAAGCTCTGGACAAGACAAGGATTCTCTCTGGTTCCAGTGCACCAGATCTTGGATTTGTCTTTCTTTCCCTTTGGGAGCCACATGAAGAAGCACACAGAAGCTCTTCCAAGCAGGTGACCCCTTCATGCTCTCAGATGATCCTTAGGCAAGGTGGAATATGTTTGATCTGGTGTTGAGCTCCTCAGCGAGCCACATGTCCAAGAGTTCCAACACCACTGAAATGAGGGTCTTTCTGGCAGGCGCTGGGTAATATTTTAATACAGTAAACGGCACCTGGTGATGTACTGAGCATAGAGTGATCATGTATTAGTGTGATTGTGACCCAGAGGTCAACATACAGGCAGACTGGCACAGGACATAACATAATCTCGGAGATTGGCAGGCAGTGTTGCTGAGAAGACACACTTTTTGAGCACCCGGGGGATGATGACTATTTTGTGTATTCAACGGTAAATGTACAAACCTTAGATCTGATGTAATTCTTCATTTCACACAGTGAGAACTAGAACACCTGGAGCTGGATGCTCCCAATAAAGTGCCTGCCTCACAAACACGCATTCACATCCCCAGGACCCACCTAAAAACTTAGGCATCATGGCGTGTGCTGCCAGCACTGGGGAGGCAGAGACAGGTGTATCCCTGCAGCTCACTGGCCAGTCAGCCCGGACAAATTAATGAGCTCCACGTTCAGTGAGAGACGTTGTCATAAAAAGTAGCATGAAGCACAATTAAAGATCCTAAACATCAATCTCTTGCATCCGTATTCACGCATACGTACGTGCACAAGACACACAGCGCGCACACGCATACGCACACACGCACAATGCCAATAAAATAAATCTTTTTGAAAATAATAATGGTCTTCGCACTAAACTGATTCGTTTACACTTAATGTAAATACCCGTGTATTTAACTTACAAACCATTATCTGGCTGTTTGAACATTCTCTATGGCTTTTCAACTTTCCTGTCTTCTCTTCAATGCCCTCCCCCCGTGCTCCACTCTCCCCTCTCACTATGTTGACATTTCTGAGTTATTTGCATTTCTTTCAGTGATTGTGGAGAAACTTGTCAAAGTTCATCATGACCTGGTGTGCTTGCTACATTCCCAGATAAGTCAGGACATTTGAACACTTAGAAGCCATGGCAGTGCTGGCCAACAGCGATACTGGCCCAGTGGGTGCCAAGCATGAATCATCTCACACCCCCAGCACCACCAAAAGTTTTTTTTTTGTATATTGATGAGGAGGAAGATTTAATGAAGGCACACAGCAGCTAGAGAAAATAGATTCATTCTTAGTTGTTTCTTTGGAGTAGGAATGGAGTCCAGAACCTTGCTCACACTCTGGAGATGCCCTTCCACTAAACCCTAGTCCCTCACTGTAGTGGCACACTACAGCCGAGCCACTCCAACACGCTACTGTGTTATAAATTCTGATTATCCCGATATGTCAAATTTGTTTGTCTTTGTTGTATTTCTTTCCTGTGGAATAAACCTCTTGTACACTCAAAAGATTTATCACTCAAATTGGTTTAATAAAATGCTGATTGACCAGTAGCCAGGAAAGAAGTATAAGTGGGGTGACCAAACAAGGGATGAGTGGCAGGCAAACACAGAGAAGCAAGATGAGGATGCTGCACTGAGAAAAGGAAGCCACATGGCAAAGTATAGATAGGAATAATTTAAGTGTAAGAGTTAGCTAGTAACAAGCCTGAGCTATTGGCTGAGCATTTATAATTTATATTTAAGCTTCTGAGTCAATCAATTATTTGGGAAGCAGCTGCTAAGTATTTGGAAACAGGCAGGCAGGAGGCAGGAGATAAATGTCCAGTTAAGTTTCTTCTTATATAGTCAACAGTCATTAGATTTTCCTAGCAAATTATTACCTGCCTCTCGTTGCTTTCCATTCTCTTGTTTGTCTCCAAGTTCACTGCTGAAATCACTTTCCCTTTGTGGAGTTGGGGATGAAATTGCTCAGGCTTTGCTTTGCTGAAAATGCCAATTCATCTTTTCCTTTGAGGAATATTTTCAGTGGGTGTAAAATTCCCAGTTGGCAATTGTCTCTTTCAGTGTTTTGGTGCTTTTGAGGGAAATTTTAAAATATTTAAGCTGACTTACTTATGCAAACTCTTTTGAAAAAAAATCTGTGTGTGTATAGTGCATGTGTCTGTGTATGCGTGCATGTGTATGTATGCGTACATGTTTATATGTATATTTGCATGTACATGTGTATATTTATGCATGTGTGTATGTGTGGGAATGCAGGCACATGTGTACATGTGTGTGCACGGTGCATGTGTGTTCATGTATGTAAGTGTTGGCAGATATAAGCAACAGCATAAAAATAAGAGTCAGAGGACAACTTCTAGTGTCGGTTCCTGCCTTCACCTTGTTTAAAACACCATCTATTTGTTAGTCATTTGATGTGTACTGCAGGCAAGCTTGTCCGTGAACTTCCAGAAATCTCCACTTCCTGTCTCTTAGCAGAAGAACTGGGCTTCTAGATGTGAAACACCACATCTGGCTTCATGTGGATCCTGGGGATCCAAACTCAGGCTCTCAGGCTTGAACTGTGATTATTTCTGGTCAGCCTGACACAAGCCTAGGGAATGCCTGGGAAGAAAGACTCCCAGTGAGGGTCTCCCTCTATCAGATTGGCCTCTGGGCTCATTGATGGGAGCATTTTCCTGACTGGTGATTTACCTGGGAGGGCCCAGACCACTGTGGGCAGCGCTGCCTCTGGGCAGGTGAGCCTGGGCTGCAGAATAAAGAAAGCTAGCTGAGTAAGCCACAGGAAGTAAGACAGGAAGTGGCACTCCTCCATGGTCTCTGCTTCAGTTCCCGCCTCCAGGTGACTGCCTTGAATGCCTGGCATGGCTTCCCTCAGACGGGGCCTGTAACTGTAAGTCAGATAAATCCTTTCCCCCTCACATTTCTTTTGGTCAGGATGTTTATCACAGCAACCAAAAAGCAAACTAGGACTTCCCGCCAACACTTGACCCACTGAGCCACCTCCCTGTCCTTGCTTAACAAACTGCAAGAGGCTTGATCCTAATGGCTTTGTCTGTCTTTTTCAGAATGAACATCTTTAAGCGTTTTTAAAGCCCCTTGTGATAAAATTCACTTCCTGTCCTTGTAAGGTATTTTGCTTGTGTTAAGATGAAAACTTTGAAATTATATGATACTAGGTTCAGTTCCAGCTCTCCCTTTCGGCACCAGGTCTTCGAGGAACTCGAAGACAGGTATCTTCCAAAGATTTTGTTCACTTTGATTTCTTATGGCACCTGAAGTGGAACAGGGGCCCTGAGCCTACCACCAAGTTAGACCCTCAGCCCCTTCCACGGGCTTTTCTAAGTGTTTAAGTAGGACATGCATGAAGCCAGCGTTCACTGACAATGTGCATGCCCCGTGTCATCTCTCCAGCCCCAAGGACTGAATTAAGAATGCAAGGGAAATAAAAGACACATGCTCCTTGCTCCCGGAGAACTCACAGTCCATCCAGGAGGGAAGGCTAATAAATAAGCTCTTACCAAACAATCACGACCAACATGGGAAGCGTTCGCAAGCTGGTGTTAGTTGTATAATATGATTTTGCTTTGCCAGGTTAGTGTCTCATATCCCTGACTGGAGCGCAGAGTCATGGCGTTCAGTTTCCGGTTACCAGGGTAGTCAGTGCATCAG
>JAQHUG010000082.1:5914092-5926299 GCA_028555095.1 Dicrostonyx torquatus | reverse complement strand
AAAAACAGAATTTTAAGGGGGCTAGAGAGATGGCTCAGTGGTTAAGAGCTTTGCCTGCTCTTCCAAAGGTCCTGAGTTCAATTCCCAGCAACCACATATGTTCACAACCATCCGTAATGAGATTTAGTGCCCTCTTCTGACCTGCAGGGATACATACAGGCACTGAATATATAATAAATAAAATCTTTAAAAAAAAAAAAAGAAAGAAAGAAAGAAAGAAAGAAAGAAAGAAAGAAAGAAAGAAAGAAAGAAATGTCACTGTCCCCTCCTGTGTTTTAGAAACCCTGGGTGGGGCGGAGCAGAGCTGCCGCGTCTGAATCGGACAAAGACCACAGCAGGTGTTTCTTCAGGAGTGGGTTTTAGGGAGAAAGGGGAAGTCTGTGCAAGGGTGATCTGGTAAATCCTGCTTGTAGTCAGTGTGACCAAAAGATGGATTTTGATTGCTAGACCTGGGAGCTTTAGTCAGGCATAAGGAAGTAGCCAAATAAGGGAATAGACCTTAGGGGCCAGCTTAAGGAATATGACCTAGCAAGGGAGAGGGAAGGAAAATGGTGCCACATTTGCCGTGCTTTGGCCTGTTGGAGAGTCCATCACCAGAAACCAGGAAATATACTTTGTCGTTATAACACATAATTGTGACTGAAGCCAAACCCGACTCATTACAAAATTACAATAGCAAAGTGATCTAACAAGAGATCTATCTGTAGATATTTACAATGTTTATTATTCGGAAGCATGCAAGTCATTAAAATATTCATTTCTAACATCTAGAATTTTAATCATGGTAAATAGTCTCAGTATCTTCCTCTCCTGTCTTCCAATGGAACCTCACAATAAAAAGCTTCTGTTCTACATCCCTGTGTTGTTGTTGTAAGTGTGTGTCTTTTGTGCTCCTCACAGCTCCTAGGAATTCACATCTGAGATAGAGAACATGGCTTTTTTTGGGGGCGGGGACAACACTGGCCAGCTTTTATGAGGAACTGCTCACTGTGTTTCAGGGGTGGTCACAGCCTGTCCCCCCACACTCGCACTGTACTTTGCTCAACACGTTCCACATGAAGATAATGACTGATGTCAAGCCATCATCTCTGGTCACTCAACTGCTTGGCTTTACGGTCTCCATGGGTAATTGCTCCCGTTTGGTGGAAGCTTATGCTATATGACACTCTGTGTTTTTCAGGCTCCTTGGGTTTTCTCAGTACCGTAACAACCAGGCACGTTATCGCCCCCTGTTTCCATGGGCGGAGACTCAGGCTTGGGGAGACAGTGTGCTTTGCCTGGGGTCACCCAGCTAAGAGGCCAAAGCTTACATTTGGGTTAGGCATACTTGAATTTCAGAAATCTCACAGCTGTGCAGCAATGTGACCTTTCAGAGCTCCAGGAATGCCGGAGACTCTCCTTGTTGTGGCCTTCCTTCTGTGTGGAGAAGAATCCTATGGCGGTGAGGGCTGGTCATTTGCTAGCCTGATGGACCTCTTCTGTGTGTGGGCATGTATGTACGTGTGGAAGCCAGGGGACGACCTCGAGTGTCATTCCTCAGGCATCTTGCTTTTCGAGAAAGGATCTCTCACTGACCTGGAGGTCGACCAGCAGGCTAGGCTGGTCAGCCAGAAAACCCCAGGATCCTCTGTCTTCAGCTCCCCAGCACTGGGATTAACAGCCCGTGCGGTTACTCCTGTTGTTTTCAGTTTGGTTTGTGTAGGGGCTGAGCACTGACTCCATGGCCTCATCTTTGCACAGTAAGAACTTTCCCGACTGAGCAGTCCCTAGGATCCACCTCCTACGTTCGGTGTAACTTACCACAATTATCTGTAAAGTGGAGATAATGCATTCCTGCTCTCTCCCCGGGGGACTTGTACGGATTAAATGACAAGCAAGCCTTCTGCATCCTGCACATGGGTCCTTAATTAAGAATGGCTCCTCTGAGAGCAGTAGAAGGGTTTGGATAAGGGAACTGGGGGGGATGTGGGAAAGCTTCAAGGCATATTAGTTGGTTCTGAGGCAGGCACAGATGCTCGGCACACAATTAGGGATGCTGGGTTGGAGCCTGGATGGGAAGAGCGGAGCACACAGGTATGACGGAAGCATCCCATCGATTCTCTGCAGAAGACATTGCTAGTTCATTTGTTCTGGCTCTGACTGCCTCCATCCAACGTTGCTTTGAGCTACACTGAAAGTGGGAACTTTTCTTGAAGTTGGAGAGACCAACTGAGAGTTTTCTGTTCCAAGTTCTGAAAACTAGAGACACCCCTATTGTTTCTTCCCTGACTTGAACTCACACAGGGCTCAGAAGTCAATTCCAAATGATGCATTGGCCCAGGCCTTGTTTCTGTGTATTCAGAATGCTTTGCTTTAAAATATATTTATCGGCACACTAATTACTTATATTCTGGGCTGTGGGATATTTTGTTACACGCTTACTATATTTAAGGCGTAGATGACAGTTGTTGGCATAGTGATTATTTCTTTGTATTGGGAACAAAATCCTTTGACGTGTGCAGGGGAGTGTTGCTGACCGCGGCTACCCTGCTGTGCAGTAATTCTGCTCTTTTCCATTGTGCTCCTGAACACATTAACCATCCTCTCTGCACCACCACCATCCGCACGCCCATCCCCCGTGCCTTCCGCATCCTCTAGTTATCACTACACAAACGTTTCCCACTCCCGTCCACAGCTTTACCTTCTGCATGAGACAGGAGACTCAGATGCATTTCTGAGTCTGATTTACTTCACTGCACACAGTGTAAGTTCCACTCACAGGGCCATAAATAACGGAGTGTCACTATTTGGGGGGGGGGACAGAGTCTCACTATGTAACTTGCTATGTAAACCGAGCTGGCCTTGAACTCACAGAGGTCCCCCTGTCTCTGCCTCTGGAGTGCTGGAATTAAAGGTATGTGCCTCCACGTTTAATAGGGTTTTACTTTTTATATCTAAGTTGTTCCCCTGGTTTCCATACCACATCTTGTTCATCTATTAACCCATTAAAGAACATATAGAGAATATTGTTTTGATTTTTAAGTTTTTTTATATTATAGTTTTATTTTAGTTATTTCCTTTATGTATTTGCATTTATTGTAGCTAGAATTTATGATGATTATTAACACACAATAATAACACAAATTATATTGCTATATGTCCATACATAAATGCGCCATTCATTGAACATAGTGATCCACCCTACCTGTCTCCCACTCCTGTAGTCTCCTTTCTCATGCATAAGCTAAGGCTGTGGACGGGAGAGGGAAACATTTAGTAGTGATAACTAGAGGATGGGGAAGGCACGGGGGATGGGCGTGCGGATGGTGGTGGTGCAGAGAGGATGGTTAATGTTTTCAGGAGCACAATGGAGAAGAGCAGGATTACTGTTATGCACACAGCAGGGTGGCCGCGGTCAGCAACACTCCTCTGCACACTTCTCCCACTACCTGTCCCCCTGTACTCCTCCTTTCCTGGGGGTACAGCCCCTGATGACCGCTTAACCTTGAGAGCCAGCTTTGCTTTCCCACCAAGACAGGATACTGAAACTTGGTCTTTTGCCTAGCTTCCTTCATTCAACACACGTATCTCCAGTTCCATCCATCTTCCTCCAAATGACCAGATCTCATCCTCTGTTATGGCTGAACAAGGATTCACAGTGTAGATACCACATCTCTTTATTCATTTGTCCACTGACGGGCATCCAGGCTGAGTCCACATCCTGGCTCTTGTCCACAACAAGAACAACCGCGAATATGTCCATTGTGGTGTTATCTACCTATGATGTATACCTGGTGTGGCGTTTGAATAAGAATGGCCCCCAGAGGTTCATATATTTGAATGCTTAGTCACCAGGGATTGAAACTCTTTGTTAGGATTAAAAGGATTAGGGGACATGGTCTTGTTGGAGGATGTGTGTCACTGGAGGGTGGGCTTTGAGGTTTCAATAGTTCAAAAGCCCTTGCCCCAGTCTCTCTCTCTTTCTCTCTCTCTCTCTCTCTCTCTCTCTCTCTCTCTCTCTGCCTGCGGATCAGGATGTAGCTCTCAGCTACTGCTTCAGCGCCATGCATGCTGCCATGACCCCCACCATGATGATAATGAGCTATACTTCTGAAACTATAAACCAGCCCCCTCTTTCCTAAGTGAAGCCTTGGTCATTGTGTCTCTTCACAGCAGCAGCAGAGTGACTAGGACAATGAGGGACAGGGCCTCTGGGTCCTGACGGTTCTGCTTCTGTGCTAACTTCATGCCCACTGGTGGTTTTGTTTTTGTTTCTTTGTTTTATAATTCTGTTGTGAGATACACACATTATAATTCTTTAATTTAACAATTTCATGCATGTGTATAATGAATTTTTGTCATTTTCATTCTCCATACCCTCACATCCCTCTCCCACTGAAACCCCTATTCTTCCCAACAAACTCTTCCTGCTTTCCTGTCTTGTGGGGGGGATGGAGGGAGGGAGAGAAAGAAGGAGGTAGGGAAGGAAAGAAACTGAATTTCATGAGCATGGGTAAAAGGTTATTTCCTGGAGCCAAAACAACTTAACAGTGTCCACACCAGTGAAGAAACCAACTCCCCATTTCCCAGCAACCATCAGTTCCAACAGTCACTCAAGGAGAGCTGCAGCCCCGCCAGCCGCGCCCTCTGCACGGTGCCGTGTTAATTGACTTGATTTTCTACAGGTCTTGTTCCGGCAACCACAGGCGCAATGAGTTCATGAGCACAGTACCTGTCATGTCCAGGAGACACTGTTGACTCCAGCCCTCCACAGCGTCTCACTCTTTCCACCCCCCCTTCCATGATGGTCCCCGAGCCTTGGTGGAGAGGGTTGATGTAAGTGTCTCATTGCTGAATGAGCGCTCCAATGACGCGTATCCTCTGCCCTTTGACCAGCGGTGATAGGCTCCTTCTCTGATTTACTTCGACTCCATTAATGGGAGGGTGGCTACTCCTCTCTGTGTGTTGGTTCTCTGTCCTGCAAGTTTCCTGGATCCATCTGTCGATTCTAATAGTTCTATGGTGGAGTCCTTAGTAGGCTTTTTATTATCTGGAAACAAGAATAATCGACTTTCTGCCCGCCTCACACACTCATCTGTCTTGAAGTCTTTCTCTGGCCCACTTGCTCTGTTAAGATTCTCACCGTATACAGTGATGAGAGTGGGAACCCTTGTCTTCTTCATGATCTTAGAAAAATACTTAACTTTCCTCATTTTTAAGACATGGGCTATGAACTTGTAGAAGCCTATACTATGCTGAGGCATGGTCTTCTTATGCAGAATTTGTTCAGGACTTTTACCATGAAGGAAAGTTGAATTTTATGAAATGTTCTTCTGGCATGTACTGTGAGGATCATGTGGTTTATATCCTTGGCTGTTTATTCTTCTGTATTACATTTATTGATTTGAGTGTCTTGAACCTCCTTGCATTTCTGGAATTAAGCCAACATGATTATGATGTGTGAGGTTTAAACTGTGCTGTTGAATCTAATCTGCACATATTTTTGCTGAAGATTTTTCGCACCAATTGTCATTAGCGTAGGTTGATCTGGGGTTTTCTTTTTGTTGTCATCCTTACCCGGTTTTGGTAAACATCCTGTTACCTTATTTTTTTTTTTTACATTTCTGCATTAAGAATTTTGTGTCTGTTGGGATGGCTCTCCCTTCTGCTTGGATGTAAAGACTTTCTCAGTAAGTAACTTTCTCCTCGAGATGTGAAGTGTGGTGTCAAGTCCTTTCGTCGTGTTGAGTATGTGTCCAGCTGAGCCCTGTTGGGTAACCTCCCTGTGGCCTCTTTAGCTGGGCTTGGTGGGTTTGAGCACAGTGCGTATATCCATGAAGAGACTCACTGTCTGCAAGTCTTACAATAACTCAAACAGGCGTGGTAAAACCACAGGGAATAAACTTTGTGTCCTAAGTAGTTAGTCTTACAGCGGGAGTGGTCGCCTCTGTCAGCTGGTGGGGACTTCCTCAGACATTGTAGCTACGAGCTATGTGGTTGGAAGTGACTTTGAGGCTGGCATCCATGGTGAGGGTGATAGCCGGAAGCCCTTGTCCTCTATTGGATGTCGTCTATGGGATCCAGAGGTCCCGCGGAGAAAGGAAACACAGCTCCCTCCTGCAGGACTCACGCCCCTCCTGTCACAGCAGTGCACACCTTGACAAGCAGCGTGGACACCTGTGCAGATGACCCAACAGGCAGTGCGGGGCAACTTGGAATATTCCTCTCTGCTGCTCCTGTGAGGGTGACCTTCCAGGAGTGGGAGGGACCTCGAAGCTTGCCTCATTGTGCCTGCCTAGGGACCTGCTAAAAACAGGGAGTTTTTGTCCCTTATTCTTTGATTGATTGGTTGGTTTTGAGACAAGGTCTCACACAGCACAGGCTTATATAGCTGAGGGTGACCTAGAACTCTGGATCCATTTGCCTCTACCTCCCAAGTGTTGGATCATGGGAGTGCACCACCTCACCCTGTCCCATTATTCTTTTCTTCTCCTTCATATTTTTATTTTTGAGATTATAATATAATTATATTTGTTCCTTCCCTTTTCCTTCCTCCCAACCCTGCTATATGCCCCTCCTCACTCTCCTTCAATGTCCTGGTCCCTTCTCTTATGGTTATTGCATGTAAATACATATATATTCCTAAATATGACCTTCCCAGTCTATATAATGTTACTTGTATGTTTTAAGGGTGACCATTTGGCACTGGACAATCAACTGGTGCACTCTTCCCTGGGGGTGACCACCTCGCTCACTCCCAACTTTCGTCAGTTGCCTGTAGCTCTTTACGGAGGGCTGAGGCCTCGTGGGCTCTTTCCTGGCCTCTTTGGTGTGTCCATTGGCATTATCCTAGCTCAGCTCATGTTTGGGCTACCGTGTTAGTGAGACCTTATGGGTGTAGCTTCTAATATCACTAGGAAACCAATGTCACAGCAAACTCCATAATCTTCTGGCTCTTAGAGTCCTTCTGTGCCCCCCATCCCCAAATGTTCCCTGAACCTTAGGTGTGGGAGTGTTTTAAAGATGTATACATTGTGACCAGGTTCCACAACTCTGCATTTTGATTGGTTGTAGTTTTCTGTAATGTGTACTGCTGAGTTGGGGTTAGCCAGGGCTCCAGGGGTTCCCCAGATGCCCCTAAGGGAAGAGATAAGACGATAAAGGAATCCAAAATCGCCTTCCATGAGAGAACATGGGGATCCCATGATCTGTCTCCTGGTGTCCTAGTCCTGGAACACTCACAGGAACACACAGAACTTTCCATCTCCGGTCTCCGAAGGGTGATTCTGGACAGCAGCACTCTCACCACCTCCCATGTCACAGCCTACGCCTCTCAGGTGTTTCAGAGTCACCCCAAGATTGCCTTATGAGGCACACATGCTGAGGTAATACTGTGAAATATCCCTGAGTCTTAACCTGGGAAGATGTGGGCTGCTGTGACCCAGGAGCCGTCCAAGCTCAGTTCATAGCACCCACCTCCAGATGGCCTCTACCTATAGCACCCCAAGAGTTTATGGGAGGTGCAGGCAGACACCCTGGGTCTTTTACCTGTTTGGCATGTATGTCTGTAAGACACTGGCTTCACTAGGACAACTTTCTGGCACTCTCTTCCTCCTTGACCCCATGCCTGGAGCTCTAGGGCAAGCTCCAGCCAAGCTCCAGGAGTCCTGTGGCCTGGGCTCAGCCAGCCATCCCCATCCGTCAATAGAAGTCAACTAACTAGAGAGCAGAAGGAGGAGACTTAATCCATGTGGCTATGAGAACGGGGCCCTGGGACCCCCAAGTCCATCTTCGGGGAACGGACCTGAACTTCAGATTTGAAATAGTTGACAAACTGAGGCAGGGTTCAAGAGCTAATCATTGCTGGCAGAGGGATGACCTGACTTGCTCTGTCACCCAGTTCTTCTGCGAGGTCACTGAAGGAGTGATGACTGTCCTCACTTGAGGGGAGCAATTCAGGTACCACAAAGTGCCAGCCCCGCCCCAAGGCACAGTCTCCTCATCGCAGACAGTCTCCCTCATTGAGAGGGTGGCCTATCCTGTGAGGCTCTGCTGTTCCTGTGAGCCAGGGTGACTGTTGGCTCAAGACTGGAGGCCTTTGGTGACTCTGAGGTCAGAGTGGGATGATCCAGACTCAAAAGGAGCCTTGGTACCTCCGGCCTGGAAGAGGGATAAGATGAGTTAGCTCCTGCCAGTTGTCATGCAGGTGCGGCCGCCACCCCAGGTGATAAAGCTTTCTGTACACAGAGGTCATCAGGTCATTGGCCCCACACAATGGTGGGATACGAAATGAAGGTGGCGGGGCCAGGCTTTCAACCTGCTGTGAGCTACACTGCCCGCCAAGAGAGGAGCGGATGCTTTGTAGCAATCATAGCGTCAGGGCCTGGAGAGATTGCTCAGTGGTTAAGAGCAAGGAGAGCTCTTGCAAAGGTCCCCGGTATAGTTCTCAGCACCTACATAGCAGCTCACAGTTATCTGTAACTGTAGTTCTGGGGATCTGGTGCCCCCTTCGGGCTTCTACAGGCATATGGCACTCAGATATGCACAAGAAGCTTTCACGCACATATAAGAATTAAAATTTAAAATTTAATAATTATAAATCAGATTGGAGGGAGAAAACATATCGTGTACATGTATAGTGGAATTCACAAATAAACCCTAAATCTTGCATGCAATAGTATTCAACCAACACTGAAATATCACTGTAGAATTCCCTAGTTAAAGAAAATGTTAATGATTCTCTGATGAAGCCAGCAACTACAGATCGGCTGGTAGGAGAGGCCTCTGATGTGTGATAATGAAAAGGATGCACTAGGCCATAGTTCATCAAACACAGATGAATACAAGGAAAGACACAAGGTGAAACCCAGCTGCCCAGTTCCTGGCAGTATCTACAACAAACCGCTAACAGCAGTCATATATCAGACTGTAACCATTTGGGGAAAGTCCTACCACAAGCAGCCATTCTGCAGGAAAATAAATACTGATACAAATTGTGTTGCACAATGATACATTGCTAAAACTCCCAGTACCAACCTCGAGGTCACAGAAAAATGTCTCTCAGATTCTGTAGTGTGCTGCCAGCAACCCGGAGACCATTTCCATGGTTTTCAGTCATTTACAATGAATTCAAGTGGAAGTTGGTATTTTAGTATACAGTAGGTATACCTAAGCCCCAAAGCATTTGGGGGTTTTGTTTTTTAATGGTAAATATTTTGTTCATTTTTCTTGAAGTTGGGTATGTGATTTGAATGCTCCTCTGGGTAGTTTTCTCTTACAGTGGCTGTCCCTGGGTTTGTAGCATCAAGACGGCAGCTCCAGGCAACACACTGGACTTCACATCATGCCTATTGCTCTCGTTATTCAGCTTGTTCTGGAAGCACAGTCCCGCCCAAGGCCGGCTCTAGTGAGAAAGAGGTCATATGCTTCTTAGAAGTCCTGTTCCCAGCAGGTTTCCCTCCGCAGGCTGCAGGATGATGCTTTGTGACCTAATATGTGGGCTTTTTTAGAGAAAGTTCCATGTGCTACTTGAAAGAATGTGCATTCTGCAGGTGCTGGACAGAATGTTCTGTCAATGTATGTTGAGTGTATTTGATCTGTGGTATAGTTTAACTTTGATGCATCATTTACGGGAGCTTACATCTCTCTTTAGGATTACTGGTGACGTATGAATAATATATAAGTAAGCTTATATATTAATTACCTGGGGCTGGAGTGATGGCTCAGCAGCTAAGAGCACATAATCCTCTTGCAGAAAATTGTTCAGTTCCCAGCACCCACACTGGGCAATTCACAACCACCTGTAACTCCAGATCCAGGGATCCAACTCCCTCCTCCCTCTTCTGGCCTCTGGGGGGCACTGCGCGCGCGCACACACACACACACACACACACACACACACACACACACACACTCACACACACACTTCAAAATCAAATCTTTTGACTTTGACATTACTGGCTCTCATAATGTTTCTCTTTCTTCACCTCTGCATGGAGGAATCCCACAGCACAGTTTTTAATGTATGTCTGGAGTCTTGAGTCTCCTCAGTTCTTGGCAGGTCTTCATTTCTTTACCAATTCTGAAAAGCATCTTTCCAAAGGTTGGTCTTCATTCCTTCAGTATCTCCCTTCCTTGAACAGACTGCATTTCCCCTCCAGTTCTTAGGATAAATTTCCTGACTATGTTAACCTGATTGGCAATTGCTTTTAATTTTTTCTCAAAAGGTAAAAATAGCATCCCATGGTTTTTTGCCCATAGGGTTCCTGTTGAGAAATCTGCTGGTAGTTCTAACAGGGGTGCCCTAAAATGAGGCTTGTCAATTACTAAAATTCCGCCCTGAACTTTTGGCTACGGTCTGTCAGCTGAGCATGTTTCCCGGTCCCTCTATTGGGATTCTACAGTCCTTCTGTAAGGGCCCACGTCTTTCCGAGAGTTAGCAGGGCTTCTGCTATTATTTCATTGAGTGACTTTTTGGTCAATTGATGATTTCATACATGTGTATCCTACATTTGGCCAATAAGTTTCCTTTGCTCTTAAAGTTAGCATCTTTCCCTTTGAATATGCCAATCTGCAAACATTTGATCTTTTAATGGTATCCCTAATCCCTTAGGGATTCTTTTCTTCTTTATTAATGTCTGAACATAGTAGTTTGAAAGATGTCTTCAAGCTCCAATTTATTTTCTTGTGACCCCTACCCCATTGTTCTAGCGCCCAAACTGTACGTGACTGGCCACACCCCAGTCATGAGGGCAGGCCGATGACACGCTGTTCATGAGGACGGCATGAAGGCATGCATGCTCCCCATGCCGCAGCATTTAGAATGTCTGCAACAGTGTCACTTTGCTGAGTCACCTCTGGCTCCAGGGACAGTCATCCACTGAGCCAGTTCACCAGAACGTCTGTGGGGTCCTAGGGATGAGATTATTCATCTGACCTCCTAAGAGGTTAAAAATCACACAATAGCTCCCTGCCTAAGAGGGCTCCTGGCTTTCTGACCTCGCAGGCTCATCACTAGTCAAGCAGAGTACTTTTCCAAAGCCTTGCTACTATGGAGACTTCAAACCCTTTAAGACAGTAAGTCTGCAGTGGTTGAGACCCTTCAGGGCACAGGATAGCCAGCATCTGCAATGATACCTTACTGAACCCTTTCTATCATCCTGACTCATGCCAAAGGGAATCGCCCAGCTGTGGAGCATCCCAGATGGATAGAGAGCAGGTGATGGCCTCTGTCTTGCCTTACTGCGGCCTCAGGTCTCTGGATCTTATAAGGCTTGCATCTTTATACTGGTGATTTCTGGTTTTTTTCCCCATAACTTCTCCCCTTAATTTATAGCTGGACACCCTGCTGCTTTAGTTCTTTGCGAAGGGTCAAGTGGACACTTCTGTTTGGCCACGTTGCCCTGGCCCGCCCATCTATGTGTCATGTAAGGCAGATGTCAAGCCCAGGAGTGACCGTAAGATAAATGTGTTCAGTATGCACAGAACAGGCCACACAAGTCATCCTAGTTTCATTTCTGTTTCTGCAATAGAACACCTTGACCAAAGCAAGATAAGGAGTCAAGGGCTTATTTGGCGTATACTTCCGGGTTACAGTCCATAATTGTGGGGAAGTCAAGGTAGGAACTTGAAGCTTCCATAGTCAAGAGCTGAGAGAATAAACACATGGCTCCTTTTACTATTTAGGAACTCACTAATTAGGGAATGGTACCTCCCACAATGGGCATCAATGAGTTCAGAACCCCCCCCCCCACATACATGCCCATGCGTCAAGCTGATCTGGAAAGTTTCATCAACTGAGACTCTTTCCGGGTGACTCTAGGTTGTGGGAAGTTGACAATTAAAGCTATCACACCAGTGTTCAGTGTTCACAAAGCAATGCGCCACCGAGTGTCCACAGGACCCAATTTATGTGTCTATGGACAAGAATGACTTAAACTGTGGAAACAACGGAAAGCATGGGCATCTATAGACTCGGGTACCCTAGACTGTTTATGGCACGTCTATATGTTTATGTTGTGCTCTGAATTCTCTTTTGAACCTGGAGCGGGAAGCCCTTCTGTATATGTGTTGTTTTTATTGGTTAATGAATAAAGAAGCTACCTTGGCCTGTGATAGAGCAGAGCTGAGCTGGGGGGAGGGGGGCAGAGACTAAAGTGAATGCTGGGAGAAAGAAGGCAGAGTTGCAAGAAGCCATGTAGCCCTGTCAGAGAGAGACACCGGACAGAA
>JAQHUG010000082.1:5866784-5912867 GCA_028555095.1 Dicrostonyx torquatus | reverse complement strand
CAGCAAGCTTGTTTACCGCTTGGGAACACAGGATGTCAGCGCCATCTTGTAATGGCGAATAGTGAGTGTGGCTTCTCACAATGGGTGAACTGTTTCTTCCTTTCATTTAGGAGCATAAAAAGTGAAGAATGGCAGGGTTAGAAAAAGTCTGGCAGACACTGTATTTATCAGATATTTTTATTCCTTCTAATGTAACCATTTAACATTAACAATAGGCCATATATGCGTGTCTCATTCATGCAACCATTAATACAACATTAACATAGCAGATATCTACGTGTCTCATTCATGTAATTCTCTATGTATGCACATGCACATGTTATTCATATAAAATTAAGCTTTAATAATGAGATATTAGTTTGCATGTGCAGCTTTGTAAAGCCTGGCAAAAATAAGAAATGTGGATATTTCTGAGGGAGACAGTTGCTATGGGATGGAGATGTTTTGAAAATTAAAAGCCCGAGACAAGGGCTGGGGATGTCAGTGGTTAAGAGCACTTCCTGTTCTTGCAGAGGACCTGAGTTTGTTTCCCAGCACCCACATCTGGAGGCTCACAACTGCCTGTACTTCAGCTCCAGGGGTTCTGATGCCCTCTTCTGACTTCCTCAGACACTGCACTCACATATACAAACCTGCACTAGAGGCACAAATCTGCAGAATTTAAAAATCAATACAAAATTCCTTTAAAATGTTTAAATAGAACCCAACCCAAGTCAAATCAATGAGTGCCTTCTAGATGCCAACTTTTCACCTTACAGCTTTCTGGAATACTTTTATGACTAGAACATAGCTTGGGAGTTACATCCAAGAAGTTCAGTATTGCCCACGTCTGGGGTAATCCACGTTTCCGCTATAGTGGGAAGGACTGGGCTCCTTGTAGTCATTTTAGCTGCTTAATGTAATTCAGAATATAGCTTAGTGTCCCAAGATCAGCAATCTTAAAATGCCATCACTCAGCTACCTTTGATACACATTTTGCAAATCTGTATGTGCCCCGTGAAAATTTCTAAATCACATCTTCAAATAGAAACAACATTCCTTTTCAGATATCGTCAGGAGGCTGTGACTGACAGACACCCTCCCTTCCAAACTGACACACACAAGGCAACTTTGAATAGGGAATTTTCCTATTTTCCCTGTTGCTCCTGGAATTTTTGTTTTCACCCCAAAGAACCAGGAACCACCATTTGGGGGCTCATGTGTGAAAGGGCTTGGGCTCTTGTTTGATTTTTTGCAGTGCTGTCTTTTTGAAGGTGAGAACAAAATTCTCTGTTTAGGCAGATGAGTCTCAGGAAAGGAAGGATACAACAGGAAGGTCAGAATATGCAAGGCAGTGTCTGAAAAGTTCTAGAATCATAGACTCAGTGGCTTTAAGAACCCTGGCCATGGGGACTTGAGTTTAGGATGTAACCTGGTCGAGAAGCACTCAAATTCTGTTGTGCAGCTTTGTAAAAAGAAGCAGCTGGGAGGGCAGGGGCTGGAGAGGTGGCTCAGAAGTTAGGATCACTTGCTGGTCTTGCAGAGGACCTAGGTTTGGTTTCTTATATCCATATTATGCGGTCCACAACCACCTCTAACTCCAGCTCCAAGGAATCCAACACCCTCTTCTGGCCTCTGTGGGTACTACACTTTTGTGCACATACCAACCCATAGACACACAAATACACACAACTAAAACTAAAATAAATCTTTTAAAAAGAAAAATAAAAAGAAATCTCTCTCCAACACTTTCTATGGTAGACTGTACTGTGGGACAATTGTCCCCTGTAAAGATTTGTCACTTGTATTGGTTTAATAAAATGTTGGTTGGCCAGAAGCCAGGAAGAAAGTATAGGCAGGGCAACCAGAATAGAAGAATTCTGGGACGAGGAAAGGGTTGGTTTGCAATCATCACCCAGACGCAGAGGAAGCAAGATGAGAATGCCTTACTGATAAAAGGTATCAAGCTATGTGGCTAACACAGACAAGAATTATGGATTAACTTAAGATGTGAGAGTTAATAAGAAGCCTGAGCTAAAAGGCCAACCAGTTTATAATTAATGTAGACCTCTGTGTGTTTCTTTGGGATTGAATGGCTATAGGACTGGGCAGGACAGAAACCTCTGTCAACAAGACTGGACCCATGCACCATGGTAAGCAGAGGATCCTGGGGTCACCTTGGAAAGTGCAAGGCTCTGTAGCCTGTTTAATTACTAAACACCCAAGCCTCACAGCACACAAATGTATAACTTTATCTGCTGAAGTCTCCCACACCCAGTGACCTTGCAACCCAGCTTTGTATTTTCTCAATGTCCCAAATCATGCACCAAGGATGGTGAGCAAATCAGTGTCACTGAACAGTGTGCATGGTTGGTGGCACCAACACTGCTGTCACTCAAGATGCCTGTGGTCTGCTGTCTAGACAGTTATGACCCAATCCAGCTCAGGATAGATGAGCCCCACCAAGCAGTCTCTATCAATGAACAAAGAGGAGGATGTTCTTACCAGTTCCCTGGTACAGCTGTTCCTGCCTTCCCCTGCCCTGCAGGGTATGGCTCTCTATGGACGTCATGCCTCCACGGTCAAAGAGATGCTTCTTGCTGCCTTCTCCCTGCCCCCTCTCACTTTCCATTTTAGGCAATAGAAGACTCCAGCCTCAGCAATTTGATTTTAAAACAGTTAGGTGGCAAGGGGAGCAGAGGGAGGGGTGGCAGCAGCCCAGGCTCTGCTGTGTAGAGGTGGCAATGTGATAGAAAGGGGCCAGGATGTTGCCACATGGGAGAAGTAAGTTCTAGCCACTACCTGGTCCCAGCCAGTGGGAAACTGCCACCGAGCATGGCATGTCCTTCCCCGCAGCCTTGTCCCAACCTCTCATCAAAGTTACTGTCTACTGGCTATAATGAGGACTTCTTTCCTTCCTTGTCAATTATCAAATGAAATACAAAGTCAGGATCAGAGGAGTCACAAGGGAACACTCCTCCTCAGGCTGCCATTAACTTGGTCCTGGCTTTGGGGGAGGTCTTTCTTTTCTTTCTCTTTCTTTCATCCAGCTCAAGGCTGGATGTGGCCCCTGAACCCGGTAACAGCTGCTTTCCTCCGAGGGCTCCTGACCTTGGCTTGGAAGTCTGTAAATGAAGGAGCCCTGCTCAGGAAATTTTTGGAAAGCGAAGATACATGGTCCTTCGGTCAGAGAGAACTAACTTTTCATCTTTTCCCCAGCAACACACACATGTTAAGCCCGACATCCTGGATATCACCCAGGGGAGGAGAGAGCCCCGTGGGTTCCTGACCCCAGGTTCCACTCTGCCATGAAGCAGCTTGCCGTTGGCTCCCTCCTCCACCCACCCCCGGCTCCTAGCTGTTCATGCCTACATCTGTTCTCCCAAGTCAATTCTCCACTCACTGAGAAGCTGTTTACTGCCTGCCTAGCTTCTCCTTTGAGAGTTTTAGAAAGCTGGGGACTTACGGGATAGCACATGAGCCTGAGTTCTACCCCAGCAAAACACAGACATACACAGACACATACACATAAACACATACACATGCATGCACACATACACAGCATTATTAATTCCTGAAAGCACTGAAATGATGTCATCCAGATGACCATGCACTGGGTGTGCCTGCCTCTCTGGAGTGACCATCGGCTTCTTGTACCATCCTGACTGACATCAGTGTCATCAAAACTTAGCTTGATGCACCAGCAAGTGCAATAACTCAGAGAAATGTTCCTATAAATTAACCTGTCAGCTTCCTCTTTTAGCTAGCAATGATGCTGTTGTGGCCCCATGACCTTCATGTGGCAGCAGCCTCCCATCAGACTCAGGGGATCCTGGGTGTGATGATGGGGCCAGGCGCAGCAAGGACGCGCAAGAAGCTGGCATCCCAACACTCCAATACCACTAGCCACAGGACAGAAACTGTCCTAACAGCAGATTCCATGCTGATCTGTCTAGCCAACCTCCATGCTGGTGATAGTTAACACACATTGAGCTGAGCCCCTGACCAGGCACCTTTGGGGTCCTGTGGAATCCAATGGCCTTAATTGTCGTCATTTGCCTCTTAGCTAAAATCCTTTTCAGAATCTAATGAATTACTTCCCCGTGTCTCAGCTCATCCTCTGAGGAAGTCAATTACCTGGGTCATCGGCAGAATCTTGTTCACCACAGAGGAATTCCTGCTCGCGGTACAGATGTAGAGGAAGCTTAACGGCTTGAAACGGTTGTCTTTATTCAATGAGGCCGGGGACAGGGGAGGGCAAACATGAGGAGCACAGTTTGGGGATCCTCTATCAGGAGTATAAGTTAAGAAAGTTGTCCAAGGTGAAAAAAAAAACAACACACAGCAGGAAATGTGCCATCTCCTTCTTCCCATAGTCTTCAGTAATGTCATCTCAAAAGTGGCTCGGAGAGAGGACAATGGCTGTCACAGATGAGACTCTTCCTGGGGGCTGATTATAAAGCTCTCCCAAACCCAGACATACTCGTGCACATACGTGCACACACACATGCTCACACACACCCATACACACACGGCTTCTAGGAGTAGAACCTGCTGTTGCTGACTCTCTTCTCTCTCAACCTGAAAAGAAACAGATTGAATCCCATCAGTGGGTGTGGTCCACCCTTCCTAGCAGGTCAGTTGTGGCTGAGTGGAGGCGGCTCTGGGCTTCTCGCACACCCTGAGACTCAGGAAGTCTCCACTTCCTCCTTGGTAATAAGGTGACAACAGCTTTTCCAAGGATCCAGTGGGAACACACCTTGGGTGGGGAGCTCGTGCAGTGTTCTTTGAAGATGAGTTCATTTGATGCTTGATCCGAGAACATGCAGCACCACTGGATGCCTCTCCCACCCATCCCGTGTCTGGGACACAACCAGAAGCCTCCCCTGGGGAGAATTCTGCTCCGATCTGAACCACTTAGCCTACAGCTGACCACTCAGTAAGGACAACTCAAAAGTTTAGTAGTCACTGCGGTTTAATAGGAGAGTGCTTGCCTAGCTATTTATGAGGCTCTGGTTTCCCCCAGTACAGCCAAAGCAAACAACTGGTGCTCACCAGGGATTGTCATTATTAGACTGAAATATCTGTGGAGGAAACAGGTTCTACAGAAGGGAAGCGGCAGGTGCTTGATGCATTATAAAAAGAAGTCCCGCCAGGCGGTGGTGGCGCACGCCTTTAATCCCAGCACTCGGGAGGCAGAGGCAGGTGGATCTCTGTGAGTTCGAGACCAGCCTGGTCTACTAGAGCTAGTTCCAGCGCAGGCTCCAAAGCCACAGAGAAACCCTGTCTTGAAAAACCAAAAAAAAAAAAAAGTACCTGGTGCTGAGGTCACTGCTAGAAGCGCCAAGACTACACACATGAGGGGATGGGGGTGACGATACCCGTGACACCTACCTCCGGTTACACTTCTCCTGGTACAGCTGCAGCTGGTTCTCGTTAACATTGAACTCCTTCACCAGGGCGTCGCGGTTGGCTCCGCGCAGGTTCTGGTGCGTATCATACAGGAAGAGCTGGTTGTTGAGCTCTTCTTGCCGCCGCCTCAGTTGGCGACAGGAGGAGTAGAGCTCCTCTTCGCTCTCCTGGGGGAGGGAGGAGAACAACCCTGTGAGGGACATCTTCCAAGCCAGCGTGGGAAACACACCTGGGCTCTCACAGGTGTGCCCGTAGGGACAGACCGCGCGGGGGGAGGGGGAGGGTGTTTGCAATGAGGACTGCTCCCGGAGTCCAGGGCCTAATTTAAACAAAGATGTCTGTGGTGATGCTGAAACTGGAGTCTCTTCCTGTCGGCACCACCATCATCTCCTCCAGCAGAAGCTAGCAGCAGCTAAGGCCCTTGGTCTTCCAAACACCGCTTTTCTATGAAACCCTGAGACACAAGGGTACTGCACCCCTTTCTGAGTTGAATCTGCTTGTCACGTGGCCTTCTGGCTTTGTACCTAACTCCACGGCTGCCAGTGCAGGAATACGGTCCCAGGGAAGAAAGGGCGCACAAGTGAGGACAGAGGTGGCAGAAAGCGGACGCTTTCATACTGTGCAAGGGACTTAAAAGGGCCGGGGAGATGTTCGCTCAATAACGTGCTTGAGTTGTAAGCGTGAAGATGCCGCCCCCCGTCCCCAGAACCCACGTGAAAACCCTGAGCAGAGCGGGGCAAACTTATTATCAGTTCTGGGGAGGCAGAGACGGGTAGATTTAAGGGGCTCACTGGTCAGCCAGCTTCACCCAATTAGTAAGCTTGGTGGCATTGAAAGACTACCTCAAAACCGAGGTGGGAGCTGGAGAGAAGACCCAGTCATTAAGAGTTTTTACTGAGCCCGCAAGGACCAGCGTTCAGTTCCAAACAGCCTTGTCGGGCAATTCGCAGTCACCCCTAACTTGGGCTCCAGGGAATCCAACACCCTCTTCTAGTCCCACAGGCACACAGACACACACTCATGTTAGCTGTCTTACGGTGCACTTCTAGAAACAGCTAGAAGTGGGGAGCAGCTGAGGAGCAGGTGCTGTGATACACGGCGGCACTTCCTGTGAACCCCATTCACGCACGACTCCTCCATCCTAATGTTATCCCAGGACTACAGCGTGGCAGTTCCCAAACTATGGGTCACAACCCCTTTGGGAGCTAACGATCCTTTCACGGGGGTCACCTAAGACCATCAGGAAGCCGAGATATTTACAGTACACTTCCTAACAGTGCAAAATGAGTTATGAAGCAGCAATGAAAATAATTTTATGGATGGGGGTCACCACAACATGAGGAACTGGATTAAAGGATCGCACGTTAGGAAGGTTGAGGACGGGTCTTCTGGCTCTACTTCCCACCAAGGCCCACATCCACAGGAACAGCAACCAACTTGTTGCCAACTGCCTTTCTGACCTGCCGAGAATTACCAGCATTCTACGCGGCTTCTGGAAAGGCAAATCTTTCTAGAAAGTTCTCCATGCGAAGTGCACCTGGAGCCGCCACAGCTTACGAAATGAATTCCCCAAATAATAAGCCTCGGAAGTCAAAATTGCTCCTTGATATGTGGGCTGCGGAAGGCGTGTTGCATCCGCAGGCACGAGAACATTAATCTTGTCACCCATCTCCGCTAGGCCCTTGGGTGACCAGCGCACCATCAATGCACAGCAATACTTGGAAAGGGAATTTCTCTTTGGAGGTCTCAGTGGCAGGCTTAAATGCTTCAGTAAATCATGTCATAAATGGATGTGCTGTCACCCAGGCTTCGCAGCGCAGAGTAGATTTAGGATAATCCTCAGGGTTTTTAGAACGGTAAACTACCGCTTCACACACAGCCGCCAGCTACGTTAGCCCCTAGCCAAAGGCAGACTGTCTTTTGAAGCTTGGCACTGACATCTCTCTGTAGCTACAGAAGCCGCCATCGCTTCCAAGAGAAGATTATTTCATCTGCACGGAGACTCTACCACACAGCCTCTGACTGGCTCTCCTGGATAAAGCGCTGCAATCCCTGCATCAGCACCCTCTGCTTCATCTCCCACCACGACACCATGGAGCTGGCTTCTTTCCTGAAAGGCTATGAACCTCCCTGATGACTCCGTTATTTTTTTTTTTTTTTTTTTTGCCTGCACCTTCTCACCTCCCTCATCCTTCACAGAACTGTGGAGAGTCGGGGCTTTGGTTAAGTGACTGCTAGGACTGTATGACTGCCTTGATCTTCTAACCAGACCCCTGGAGCTTTCCCCATATTGAAAGAAGGTGTCTCATCTGCACTTATGGGAGCAGCTAACCCCCCCTCAAGAGCCTTTCCCTTGCATTCACAGCTTAACTGATATGCGGGGCCTCGCTTCTGCCCTGTCTCTGCTCTCACTAAGCTGAGCCATTTCTAGCTTTTGATTTAAAGTGACAGATGTGTGGCTCTTCCTGCCACTGGAATATTTTATTAACTGCTGCTCTTAATTGTGTCTCGGGGGACGAGGAGACCAGAGGAGAAGCAGGGAAGGACATTGGCCAGTCCACAGAAC
This sequence comes from Dicrostonyx torquatus, assembly GCA_028555095.1. NCBI lineage: Eukaryota > Metazoa > Chordata > Mammalia > Rodentia > Cricetidae > Dicrostonyx > Dicrostonyx torquatus. The sequence continues at coordinate 5,904,910 of JAQHUG010000082.1, read as the reverse complement.
AGTCAGAACACAGACAATTACCAGTCCAGAGTCTCACCCGGGAGCAGCCTGCGGCGCCCCCACATAGCCACAACAGCAAGAACAAAGATCACAGATCTTCACAGTGACCTTAATAATCCACCACATGCTGGAACACTGAAATATATTCAGATGGGACAGGGACACACAAAGCAAGCATGAGCTGAGAGTAAAGGCTGCTTAAAGGGCACCACGCGGGATTGCCTCAAGCCTTCACTTCCCCAAACCCTCAACATACACGTTTGAGAAAATAAGGTTTGCCTGCATAGGGTGTGACACATATTTCACTTGTAATCTTCAAGTAATTTTTGCTTCTTATTTAGGATATTCCCTTTTATTGATTTTATTGAGCTCTACGTTTTTTCTCTGCTCCCCTCCATGCCTCTCCCATCCCCCCTCCAACCCTCCCCTAATGTCCTCATACTCCCAATTTACTCAGGAGATCTTGTCTTTTTCTACTTTCTACTTCCCATATAGATTAGATCTATGTAAGTCTCTCTTAGAGTCCGCATTGTTGTCTAAGTTCTCTGGGATTGTGCTTTGTAGGCTGGCTTTCTTTGCCCTATGTTTAAAAACCACCTACGAGTGAGTACATGTGATAATTGTCTTTCTGTGAGATTTCTCTTTTATGATTTATTTCTATCGTATGTGTGTGAATATTTTGCCTGGGTGTATGCATGTGCACCGTGTGCATGTCTGGTGCCTGTGAAGAGGATCTTGGATTCCCTAGAACTGGAGTTTCAGGTGTCCTGTGAGTGCTGGGGACCAAACCCAGGTCCCCTGCAAGTGCAGTCAGTAACCTCTGAGCCATCTCTCCAGCCCTGGGAGTTGGGAGTTCTTGTTTTCAAATACCAAGTATTCTCAACATCTGTCTAACTTGATGGTGTCACAGGCAAATGATGACTCGGGGGGGTCATCATGTTTAAAGGTACAGGAAGGTTTACTTTGACCCAGGACACAATCGAATTCACAGAATTCCCAAGACAGAGAAGTAAGGAGATTTTCGTCCGTTTGCAGAATGCGGAGGTTTGTCTCTGAAGTCAAAAGACAGCGGGCTTATTGTTGTGAGCTCAGGGTCACCCGGACTCTGAAAACATATTCTTGTGTTTTTTATATTTGTTTTCTTAGGGGCAGGAGATGTGCCACAGTCCAACCATGGAGGTCAGAGATCAACTTAGAGAGTCAGGTCTCTCCTTGTAGCCTGTAGGTCCGTGGGCTTGAATTCAGTCCTCGGCTTCCAAACAAGCCGTTTTACCCACTGAGGACCTCAGCAGGCTCCAAGATGCATCCTGAATCCGAATTAGCTCTGACTTCACAAACATCTTCCTGCCATGCCCTTTGGAAACTCATTCTTGATCATTCCATATTGTTCCTCTTGATGCTTTATAGGATTTTGTACTGCATAGAGTCTCAGCATGTGACCGAGGTCGGGTGACAAGCTCGCGCAATCCTGCCGCAGCCCACATCAGAGCTGGGACTACAGGCATGTGCCATTGTGCCTGGATGCCTTTAGTACTTTAATTTTACAGTACTGCCTTTCTCCGTATTCTTCCATCCATTTCCAGGGCTCTAATTTCTGCCTTTCGTAATTTGTGTTCAGGCTTCTTGAAAACTCAGCATTACTGGATTCCTTCCCTAGTAAGAGTCCAGCCCAGTTGCCCAGTTAAACGGAAGTCCTTACCCATGTCACTGTGGTTACTACACATTCTGATTCCTTCTTTTACTCTCCTGGTTAAGTTTCTGTGCGTTCTTTTCTACTTGCAGCCCCCGGGGGGACTCATGCCTTTCCATAGAGCTGGGTTTTCAACCCATCACACTTAAAATGGCATTTCTCTTTTACATCAAAATATCAGAATACTTCCCTCTTCAGGGCACCGTCAGCCAGTTCCCAGCCATCAGGAGTGAGACCTTTAGGCCATTTATTTGACCTGGTTTTTGTGCTGGTCATTTATAGTTTCCGATCAGAGAGTCTTTTTATTATAGCGTATTTGTTTTCGTGTACCCTTACTTGATAGCCTCACAAGACCTTCACCAGCGTTCTCACGCCCATAAGATGCAATCACACACAGATTACCCTGGTTTTTCCACCACCGCACTTTACGGTCTAGAAGTGTCTTTTGTACGGGGGCTACCTAGGTGTGTTCTTTAGGTGAAATTATTGTAAACTTAGACATGCATTTGTGGAGGGTGTGGTGTGCACAGTCGCCAACGGTCAATGTCAGGTGTCTCTCTCCATCCCTCTCCACCCTAATTGTTTGTGTTGGAGACAGGATCTCACAGCAGAGCCCTGGCTGGCTGGGAAATGCAATCTTGAACTCACACAGGTACCTGCCTCTGCCTCTTCTGAAGCTGAGTGTCAAGATTATGCCTGGCCATCCATTTTTTGTTTGGGGGTTTTCTTGGTTGTTGTTTTTGTTGTGTTATTGTTGGTTTCTGTTTGTTTGAGACAAGACTTCTCAAAGAACTCAGAGCTTAACCAGTCTATCCAGCCAATGAGCTCCAAGGACCTGCCTGTCCTACTTTTCCCAGAATGCATTGGGGTTATAGATGTGTTCCATATAACCTGGCTTTTACATGGGTACTGGAATCCCAACGCAGACACCTTATCAACAGAGCCACTTCCCCAGCCCTGAACAAGGCACAAGCATTTTCACTGTCCTGCATTAACTCCTGCAAGCCTGCAGGGGGCACGTTCCTGTCCTTCAGCTTTCAATGCTAATGAGGACAAGTCGGATACTAGACTCTACCTTACACATACGCTAGTGTGCTTGGGTGTCTGGTTCTTCATCCTCAGAGTTCAATATACTTTGTTTGGCTCTGCCTGCCATTTTCTATTCATCCCATTCCATCAAGTGACCTGAGAGAGACTTGCCCTCTGCCAAGTGCCTGATGAATTCCCCATACAGCCTGTCATTCCCCATACAGTTTTGATCTCTAGTGGTGACGTTCTAGATTCTGAAGGATTTCGGCCACTCTGTCTTAACCATGGGCCTCTTTCTTGACATTGTAATTTTCATTAGATAAGTGGTCAGAGTTCCCTTTTTAATTTCCAGTTCCAGAATCTTCTCCAGGGCTCCACTAGGTCGCTCCCCACAGGGCCTGTGCCTTCTGTCTCGTAGCTCACTGCCCACTGCTCACTCCAGCTGCACAGAGGGTCTTTCTTCTTCTTGTTGTGGGTGCCAGTTTTGTCCATTGCAGCTTGGGACTTTTGCTGATCAGTATCTATGTTATGTTATTGGATCTGCGGAGACAGGCAGGCAGGCAGGGACAGCAGCATCTCTCTCTCTGGAGCTGACATGACCAATCTCTAACTGGTACAACACAAGGAGGGTCTTAATCTACGTCTTCAGATCCCTCCCCAGCGTGCGCGGCGGGGAATAATTCTCAACTTCAAAAACTCCCAGACCAGCTCAGCTCTTGGTTCTCCAGAATTCTGGATTTATATGCATGCTCTTTCCCAGCCTCACTGGAGGCTTTCAGCATTTTTATTCCTCTGTTGTTTTACATGATTTTCAAAGCCACCACTGCATTATAGCTTTTCTCCAAAGAATCCACACTTCCGCTGGACTGTATCAGCTGTAACAAGCTGGCCTTCCTGGGGATCTCACTACCTCTTGTCCCTCGCTCCCACCAGCCCAGAGCAAAACACAGTCCAAGCCAAACCAGGCTACTGGGGAAATGGGTTTTCTCAAAGATCCCCGCCAGGTACCAGCAGCGTGCTTGCTCCCTGATGACCAGGTGTGTTCAACATCTCCCAATCGCAGGGCACCTGGGCAGACCCCTTCCACTAAGTGTCAAGACTGGCTCTAACATGCTGACCTAAACATACTGCTGACTTTCAGGAGATATTCCCCCCTAAAGCAACCTTCCTAATGCTGGGGCCCTTAGGGCAATTCCTCATGGTGTGGTGGCCCCCAACTGGTGGGGGACAATTCTGTATTCTGTCAATCATGTTTTAAATAAATGCTGATTGGCCAGGCAGGTAGTATAGGCAGGAAAACCAGACAGGAAGTAGAGGCGAGAACAGGAGAATTCGGAGAAGCAGGAAGCTCCCTTGGCATTCCTGCGCAGACCACCAAGGAGGCAACAATGTAAGCTGCCCAGCTGAGAAAAGGTACCAAGCCATGTGGCTAACATAGATGGGTTAATATAAGTTACAATAGCTAGTAAGAAGCCTGAGATGATGGGCCAATCAGTTAATAACCTGATGTAGACTCTCTGTGTGATTTTCTTTGGGGCTTGCCGGCTGTGGGGTACCCCAACAAGCCAGCCCTCATGTTACACCCAACCATAAAATTATTCTCACTGCTACTTCATAACTATAATTTGGCTACTGTTATGAATCGTTACATAAATATCTGATCTACAACTCCTAGTTCAATCCCCGAAGGGGTCACGACCCACAGGTTGAGAACCACTGCCACGAAGAGAAAGATGTGCGCCTTCTTGTTCTTCACTCCATTATCCCACGGCCAAATATCTAGCCATCGGGAATATTTTTAATCAAAAGGAAGTTATGTGATGACCTTTATTATTTACAGAGCCAACAAAGACTAAAACCGTACCAACAACTAAAGCAGCCGGCAGCACGAGAGGGCCCGAGTGACTCGGGGACTATTGCCGAGGAAACAAAGCATTGAGGGCTTTGAAAACCACACACCGGACAAGAGCTGCTTCATGCCATCTGCGAGGGGTAAAAGGGCACACGTGTGAATTCAACTTCACAAATATCACATGCAGGAAGAAAAAAAGAAAGAGACAGGGCAAAGGAAACAGCGGGCTACTAACAGGCTGTTTGTGGGGATGTTCTGCCTCCCTCCTTTTAACCCTGCTCCCCAAATTAAATATCGCAAGGAGTAAAACGGTACCAAAATACCCCTTGAAAACGTATTTGGCAAACACGGTGAGGGACTGAGGTGTTAAAGCGACTGTGGCGTGTAAATGGCCGCCACGGAAGAGACCTGAAGTATTTATTGACAGATTTCTGACACTTTAAGCTCTATTTCAACAAATACTTCCTGGGACAATTCCATCAGGGCTCTCAATGGATCCATCCCTTGCTCGGAAAAGTCTTGCTGGCTCTTGCACCCAGAGGTTGTAGTGACACACCCGGCAAGGTTAGACCCTAAACGTCAAGGAGGCAGCCTAGCTGGCTGCACATGTGGCCTGTACTGCCTCTGAGAGAGGCCTTCATCCCGACACGGATGGAAATGTCAACTGGCAGCTAGGGGTGGGGTACAGAACCAGGTAACAGATGCGCAATTAAACAAAGGCTCAGGAGGCCATAGCTGAGATGAAATGGGCACACGCTCAGGCACATCTCTGAAGGAAAAGCCTGGAAGAGAGGACTTTCCATTCAGACCCTCCTACTCAACCCTAATCCCCTGCACACAACAGTGGGGTCCCCAACACACCAGGCATCCCTCATCAAGGAAGCCAAGGCTGGCTAAGCACAATGTTCTTTCAAATCTACTCCTTCTCTCTGCTCTGTCGGTGATCCCTAATAATTTATTTATAACGGTTCCGGGGTATTTACAACAGCTTTGCAAAGTGCTAGCCTCCTGCCTTCTGCAGCCGTGTTTACTGCCTGGTTTCTCGATGAAACTGCCTGCAGATGGGCTTTATGCACACAGAGGGGCCGCACAGCTTCGGCTCCCCCAGGCAACAGAGGGAAGAAGCCCACACCCGGCAGTGGGCAGTGGGGCAGGGCGCCTGACTCAGCAAAGCCTCCTCTGGCTTCCTTGTTTTCAAGGCTCCGGTTTGCAGTTCTACCCCACCCTGCTAAATTATCCGGTCCCACTCATTCCATATCTGGGAATGGAGCTTAAGCGAATAATTCAGACATAGTGAAGGGAAACCCACAAGGAGAGGGGCCTGAGAGCCTGAGGGGTAAATGGGTTCCATCTAAACGTCTGACTTGGAGGAATACTGAGTTTATGGCCAATCTACTTAATGGCAGAATCTAATATAGAAAGGTGCTTAGAATCTCATTTTCAAGCGGCGGTTCTCAGAGAAGGATATGGTCACCTGAGAGACAGGGGACAATGCCTGGAGAGAGTTTGTGCTGTTGTATGAGGTAGGCGCTGCTGGCACCTAGTGGACAAAAAGCACGGATGCTAGCGAACATCCTACAAACCTTATCCTGGTGCCAAATCTGAAGAATGCCAAAGTCTGGTGTGTGCATGTGCATGCGTGTGTGTTTAGACTGGTTTAAACGAACACACAGACACCTAGGAAATGAAGAAAGCAAATGAACTCAATACTGATTTTTCTTTTCCCTCCAAATATGATCTGTACTGAGGGGTTTATGTTTGTGTGCGTGTGTATGTATGTGCGTGTGTATATGTATGTATGTGTGTGTATGTATGTGTGCATGTGGGATTTCCCGCTGTACCATGATAAATAAAGAAACTGCTTTGGATCTATAGCAAGGCAAAATTTAGGTAGGCAGGGAAAGCTAGACTGAATGCTGGGAGAAAGAATGGCGAAGTTAGAGAGAAGCCATGAATCTGTCACTGGAGACAGACACCAGAACTTTAGTGGGTAAGCCACAGTCACTTGGTGATATACAGATATATAGAAATTTGTTAAATTAAGATGTAAGAGTTAGCCAATAAGAAGCTAGAGCTAATGGGACAAGCAGTGATTTAATTAATACAGTTTCTGTGTGATTATTCTGGGTCTAAGCTAGCCGGGTGGCTGAGGACCAACAAGTGGTCCCTTCTCCAACATGTGTGTATATATGTATGTGTGCACATATGCACATGGCTGTGAACATAATAGAGATGAAAGTGACAAATGATAGAGATAGGGGCCCACCTGGACATCTCGCATCACAAATGAATCTTCCAGTGCCAAGAATGGGTTGCATCTAATCGAGGAGTTGGCCAAAGAGACCCCCCCTGGGAACCTGCAAACAACCCAGGCTGTTGCCAAGGCTATTGGTTGTTCTCCACAAACTGATGGAAGGCCTTGATGCTGAAGACAACACCTACACAACTCACTGAACAGAGAAGTGGAGCCGGTGCCTTGACTCCTATGGACTAGTGTTCACGGTACTTGAAGGTACTCTGCAGGATACCAAAGGAGAAAGGTAAACCCCAACCCAGCTACAAAGTCTTCAATCTGCAATGATGGCCCACCTATAAGATACACTAGGGCAACAGTGGCACAAAGCTTGTGGGAGCAACCAACCAACATCTGATTTGAGGTAAGAGCCACTCAATGAGATAGAACCCATCCCCAACACTGCTCAAGTGGCCAGGAACTGGAGACCCGATAGGCCAGAGACCTAGGGGAAAAATCGAATACCACTGTTCTTCTAAAGAAACATAGCTATAAAAATGACTCCTATTGACATTCTGCTACACTCATAGATCACCTTTTGCTCAGCCATCATCAGAGAAGCTTCCTCCTACGGTAGATGAGAACAGATAACAGAGAGCTCAGCTGGACACTGTGCACAGGGTGAGAAACCCTGGAAGACTCGGTCCTAAATGGGAGGCCTTCACCAAACCTCTCCCTTCAGGGATCAGAAAACCCCATGAAAGGGGAGATAGAAAGATAGTAAGAGCCAGTAAGGATGGAGGACACCAAGGAAAACAAGACCTTCTAAATGCAATAGGACCAATGCACATATGAACTCATGGATACTGTGGCAGCATGCACAGGAACTGCACGGGCCTGCACCAGACAGGGTCCCAGAGCTGAGAGAAGTGGACACAAGTCCCCAGCACCTATCTCCAATTGATAACTACTCACAAATGAAAAATTACTTTTCTCCAATGGAGAAACCTACCACTCTTAAGGGGAGACCCCATGCCCTGCAGTAGATGGCTAACACGAAATGGACTCAATGGCATCTTGGGAGTTTCTTCATCTCATTAAGTTTTGACAGGGTATTGTTTTTAATCTTACAGGTCCTTTTCATATATATCATGGCTCCCAGCTCTATGTTTTAGGGGATTCCTCTGCCTATGAACACGTATGTCTCTGAGTGTGTATGTCGTGCTCTTTGACATTTTTTCTTCTACTTCTTTGTTTTGTCCTATTCTGGTTTGGTTTTATTTTATCCTATTTTATAATTGTTTTTTTAGATGCTTGTTTGTTTTCTAACAAAGGAAAGGATGTGGATTCCAATGGGAGAGAAGGTAGGAGGAAATCTTCAAAGGAGCTGGGAGAAGGGAAACCATGATCAGAATATATTGTATAAAAAAATCTATTTTCAATAAAAGAAAGAAAAAAAGAAACAAAAATTTTTGCTACATGGGTTAGCCTCTATCGGAGCCTGGTACAAACTCATTGTGTTCTTCAGTATTGTTCAGTGAGGTCAAGATCTTTCTGTCACATCTACATATTATGATCTGAATGCAAAATGACCCACACAGACTCACATGTTTAAGCATGTGGTCCCCAGCTGGTGGTAGGAAGCCGTGGAGGAAGTGGGTCACTGATGGCGGGCCTTGACATTTTTAGCTCAGTTCCACTTCCTATATGGTCTCTGCTCCCTGATTCCTGAGCAAGCAGCTGTACAAACTCCCCACCACCACACAGTCACTGTGCCTTCCCCACCACAGTGGACTGGATCACTTCCAACTGTGAGCCAAACAAACTCTCCCACCTCAGGCTGTTCCTTGTCAGGACTTGGTTGGTCATGGTGATAAAAAGTGACCACAACACACAAACCAAGCTGGCTAGTCAAAGGAGAAGCTAAGACTCTTCAAGACAAAAGGACAAGAATGAAGGTCTCTCTAGTGCAGAGTTTTGAAGTCATCACACCCATGGGAATCAGGGATCCATCTCCCTCCACCCCCGCCCCGCCACAGACCAGGATGACTTCATCGAATGTTCTTTTGAGTCACTGAAGCCGTGACCCAAGGCCAACTGGTGGGCCACACATCCAGAAAGCACGAACTCTCCTGGAAGAACATCATCTGCCCAGGCTGTTGGTGACAAGTGACCATGGGGAACTTCTTCCAAGGACCTCCCCCTGTAGAATCCTACAACACTCTTCAAGAAAGGATGCTGAGGGGGAAAGCTCGGAACCTTGACTGGCCCAGGAAGGGTTTCAACTCATTAGTCCACAGCACTTCTATTCTTTTCCCACCCACATCCAACTTGTCCGTGTCCCCCACTCACCAGGACTGGCCGCATCTCACAGAAAACCAGGAGGGAAGCCAACTCGATGTCTTCACTGTATCCATTCTTCAGAGGGACTGATCTAAACCCTGCAGCAGAAACACAAAGAGAAGAGCCAATGGCAGGTCATGAACATCAGCTCTTGGCTTTTGTGATAGCCTGGAGAGGGTAGAGAGGTCAGTGCGCCATGCTGGGGCCTACGATCTGGATGCCCAAGTTCCCATCCTAAAGGCAAAGAGAGGGACTAGTATTCGTAACAAACACATCCACAACACCTGACAACTAGAAATGATTGGCTCAGAAGAAATCAAAACCGGCTGACAAGATGGCCCAGTAGGTAAAGGTACCCGCTGCCATGCCTGGCAAACTGACTCCCATATGAAACAGGGAGAGAAACAACTCCCATTCGTGCTCTATTACTTATATTTTATAATTTAAGTTTAAATCTAACTAAATACAGACACACAATTAATCAATGTATTTTAGAAAGAAGAATCTGCATACTACCCGTCACTGAAATTAGGGTGGTTGATACTAACTGTGAATTAATTCCTTCAATACTCATGAAGCCAAAGGCTCAGGACAATAATGAATCATCAGCCCACTGCCTCCACTTGGGTCTTTACAAAGCACAGGAGGGGAGTGGGCTTTATCTTCAGTGATCTCCTACCTTACTATCCCTCGGCAGCCCGTAGCTGTATTGATCATGCTCCCTGGAACCCATTTCCTATTTCCAATCAGGACCCATGTGCGGCAGACCTTGAGACATGTCTTCTAATTGAGGATTGACGCAGGATGAACTGGAGTCGATTCCCCTTATCCCCATTAAATAATGTTTGTGGCACTTCATCTCAACAGCTGGTTGACCGTCTTGTGTGAAAGTCCACAGAAAACTCCGTAGCCTACCGTGCACCACCGTGAGTGGCCTTTCCTCTCTAAAGCAGATGCTTGTGTGTCTTTTAAAAAGCCCCTCGCAGCTTAAATGTAACCTTTCGTCTCAGTCATCCATTCTTATTACCCCTTGGCCCCGAAAGCTTTTTATTTACATAGTATTGGCTGAGCCTCCAGGATAAGCAAGACACACGCCAGTGACACCCCCATTTCCTTCCTCCATCCATGCGTTGGCCTCTTCCTCTCAGGAAATATCCACACTACCTATAATTTTATCAACTTTTAAAAAATTTATGTGTGTGTGTGTGTGTGTGTCTGTGTGTGTGTGTGCGGGTGTGTCTGTGCGTGAGCGCATGTGCAAAGGTGAGGACAGTGTGCAGGAGCCAGTTCTCTCCCTCCACCATATGCTTCCTGAGGATTGAACCCAGGTCATCAGGCTTGGCATTGAGCACCTTTCCCTGGGGAGCCACCTCACCAGTCCCGTCTTAACACCTTGAAACAGCATCTATTGAATCTCCTCTTCTGCTGCTCAGGAGGAGGCAGGGGCATGACCACCCAACCTTGCGCTTTCCCTCCTTTTTTTCTCCGTTTTGTAATTTTTTTAAAAGATGTTATTGCTTCTACACCAACGTGGTAGGGAACCTTTGCATCCTACTGACTTCTTTAAGAACAAGCAAGCGAAGTAAGAACTCCCTGCGGCCGGGAGGAAGTCTTGAAAACAAGTTACCCTATGCCCTGTTTTACAACCATGATTCTCCCACAAAGAAAGGCCTGGGGATGCTTTTCTGATGCTTTATAATTAAAATTTTTTACAAAACTAGAAGACCATGGTGAGGGACGATTATAGGCCAATACCTCTATTCTATTGTTAATCCTTTACCGAATATTACCGACTTATTTCGGGAGGGAGCATGTGCATGCCACAGTGTGCAGGTGGAGGTCAGAAGACAATGTGTAGGAATCCTCTCTCCCCTTCCACCACGTGGGTCCCAGGGGTTGAACTCAGGTCATCAGACTTGGTGGCACTTCAGCCACTGAGCCACCTTTTCAGCCCTTTTTATTGTATTTTATCACATCCATCTTCTTTGTAGCTCCAAGCAAGACAAAGATGCCAGTATAGCAACATGCATCTCATGAATCAGAACTCAGTATTACTTTGATCCTTTTTTCTTTTTCTTTTTTTTTTTTTTTTTTTTTTTTTTTTTTTGGTTTTTCGAGACAGGGTTTCTTTGTGTAACAGCACTCACCATCTAGAGCTCACTCTGTAGACCAGGCTGGCCTCAAACTCACAGAGATCCACCTGCCTCTACCTTCTGAGCACTGGGATTAAAGGTGTGTGCCACCACCACCCGGCTGGTCTTTGATTAAAAAAATCCATACGTAGAAAATGTTCAAACAGACTGTTAAATTGCACAATCTCCCTTGTCTTTTTGACTGAATTTCTTTGTGAATGTCTTAGTTCGTTGACTTTGTTCTCATGTGTTCAAGAGACTCACTAATTGTGCATTTTAAATGGAGCTGCTCTTTGAGTTTATAGAGGTGTGCAATTTGGGGTGGGTATAAAAACTCCTGGGCTACATTTTTCCCACTGTAGCATTTGGGGGATGTTCTGAGTTCACTAAATACTGCTGTACTGAAATTGACCCATTTCCACCTGATGAGTGATGAGATTGTAGGTGGTGGTTAGTTCATTGGTTGCTCTAGTTTCTGTCTGGGTTGATAATCACAGAACACCTGCAGTTTGGCCCAGTACTGGCCAAGCTTAATGGAGTTTATGACTCCGGTTAAGATATGGGTGCAGGAGCAGATTCTATAGCTATCATCCCTTATGAGCCCTGTTAAGGCACAGATCCTGTGCATCTCATGGACCGACCTAGAGACAGTTTAGTGTCAATGGACTGTGAGAATAGACAGGACCTCAGGCTCTTCTGGGGTGGCCCAGGACATTGCCAGGTAGCTGTGGACTCCAGCCACAGGGCAGCACTGGCTGACAGTGGAGGCATGGGCTCTGCCCTTGGCTCCCTATACCTCTTCTTACTTCCCAACTCTAAGAAGTTCGCATGTGACCTAGAGTCAAGGTATTTCTCAGTTTCACCAACAATACAAAAAAATTGTATTGTTTTTAGCTTTGTTTATTTCACATGGAAAAGGGAAATGAAGAAAAGTCAATGTTGGGGGTGCTTTAAGTACCCACTTGAAATAAGAGGCCCCTCAAGGACAGTCTACAGAGGGAAAACAACAGGGCAAGTACCAGCTTGTGACCTTGAGTGAGTTAGTTCACATCTCTAGGCTTTGAAGTGCTCAGATTTTAAAAGTAAAAACGATTTAATAAAAAAAATAAAAGGAAAAGAAAAAGAAAAAGATAAGCAAGCCCTCACGGGCTTCCTGTGAGGATTAAATAGAAAGGAATGAAGGTAGCTGAGCGCAGTAAGTGTTGTCTCCCTCCTGAGCAGGGCCCAGCCAATTTGAAAACGTTAAGTGCAGCCATACTAACAATGGCCAGAGTTTATTTTCGAGTTGAGAAGGCCCTGGAAGCCATCCGCACAAAAGGACTATTCATTTTATTTCCTGTCTCTCATGAATATAGATATGCTAGGAGCTGGCGAAGAAAGGGAGACCGTCCCTGCTGCGGTCCTCTCCTGGTTAGAAGGGGCGGAGGCTCCCAGTACTGATCTTCCTTGATGCTTCCTTGTTGGTTTTCTCGATCTCTGGGCTAAATCATCTTAGGGGAACTGATTCCCTAGCAATAAGGAAAGACCATGTGCCGTGAACTCTGACTTCATCCCAAGGGTGAACTCCCCCATCTTTCAAAGGATGGTAGGGTTAGGGGAAGAGCAACGTGGTCAGGACCCAGCTTGTCTAGCTCCTTAATGTGATGAGGGCATTAAGGCCAGAACTGCAAAGATTCTCCCAATGCTACTCTTCTTGTCAAGAAGAGGAGGGAGCATCATTTCTGAACCCTGTTCACTGGGCTAGTCTGAAAAAGCACATAGCCCACAGAGTCAGTCCACTAGTTCCGATGCCGGCTGTGATGTCATCTGTAGTGCATGCTAACCACCACGGGGTGTTGGCTATTATTATTATCGTAATGTATTCAAATGCTCTGTCTAAGCTGCTAAGTAGGAATGAGTGGTGTAGGAGGTCCTTCTGTTTGTGTGTTGCTTTCATTGGTTAATGAATAAAGAAACTGCCTTGGCCTTCTGATAGGGCAGAGCTTAGGTAGGTGGGGCAAAACAGAACTGAATGCTGGGAGGAAGAAAGAAGAGTCGAGAGAGACACCATGGAGTTACCAGAATCAGACATACTGAATCTTTCCTGTTAAGCCACTGCCATGTAGCGATACATAGGTTAATAGAAATAGGCTAAATCAAGGTGTAAGAGTTAGCCAATAAGATGTTAGAGCTAATAGGCTAAGCAGTGATTTAACGAACACAGTTTCTGTGTGGTTATTTCAGGGCTAAGCTAGCAGGGCAGCCGGGATGAACAAGCAGGCCTCTCCCTACAACAAATGAGGTTTCATACATCTATTTCCCCAGACTCACTTGGGTGCTGGGGTTCTCGGGCAGCTGGGGCCCAGCCCCCTTGGTTCAGCACTGCCCAGGTCTTCCCAGAGGGTGGGTTGATACCAGAGCTCCACACTGGGCTGAATGGGAGCATCCCCTGGTGGACCCAGCATTTAGCATCTTCTAACAGGAGGGGCTAGCAAGGAGTGAGGGAAATGACTGGAGAAGCTGAGAGAATTTATGAGACAAGAGGCAGCATGGTCCAAGTTTTCAAAAGGCCCAGTTCAGCACGGAATAGAGCCCAGGCTTCCAAACATCAAAAGACAGTAATTTGATAGAAATGACAAAAAATGATAGTAATTTCTTTCTCTTGAAAAATGACTGCTCTGAGAACCCAGGAAACAGTGACCTCCTGGGGAATCCGGAAGGATCTGTGAGGTCTGTCTCGTGAATCAGCAATGCTGGAGATAAAGAAGGAAGACATTCGCCATGTAGCTGGCCTGTGTATTGGATCAGATGTGAAATCCAGGGAGGAAGGAACCGAGAGAAACCATATCACTTAAGGAAGTTCACCTTCCGAGAACTGCCAGGTCTGGGAAGACACTGTCTTCGCGGCACTTGGGAAAGTTCAATACAGTAAATTTTGCTGGGTTTTTTTTTCATACTTTTAAATTGCTTGAGAATGTCATGTATGCACATAGTGTGCTTTGATCAAATCCACCCCCAACTTCATGTGCTCTTTTTTTTTTTAAACCCTCTGGGTGCACTTATGCACGCGTGTGGGACCATCTACTGGAGCTGGGCTGGGTAACCTCTCAGGGGCCAAGTCCCTGAAAAAGATGGGGCTCTCTCTCTCCCAGCAGCCATCTTGCTAACAACTCCTCAGCGAGGAGTGGGACTTCATGAGCCTTGACCCCATCTGTGCTGTGATTTGGGTTGGCTTGATCTTATACCCGTCTTGTAGGGAGCTCTCATAATCTACCTCCTCCCCTGAGCCTTTGGGGAAGGGTGACATAGATGTCACAGAACCAAGCACTTCACACTCTCTTATTCTCTGCATTTATAACCATCTACCTCAAAAGGAGGCTTCTCTGATGAGGGCTGAGAGATGCCCAGATATATGCATTTTTTATGTGACTTGCTTTGACTGGGCCTTCGTAGGGCAGGAGGGGGTTTTTGCATTGTGTTCGGCATAAAAATAATCCAAGAGGGGGCTGGAGAGATGGCTCAGAGGTTAAGAGCATTGCCTGCTCTTCCAAAGGTCCTGAGTTCAATTCCCAGCAACCACATGGTGGCTCACAGCCATCTGTAATGAGATCTGGGCCCTCTTCTGGACAGAATACTAAGAATACTGTATACATAATAAATAAATAAATCTTTTTAAAAAAAAATAATCCAAGAATTAGGTCAACCTCCAAGTCTAGTAGAAGATGGTAAATTCAGAATGCTTAAGAGAGCTGGGCCCTGTGTTTGCTAGGGGCCTCATCCTTAGGATGCTGGCCAGCGACACGCATGGCTTGTGGAAGAACGTACTTCTCCACCTGCTAATGAAGACAACCCGCCTGAGGCATCTCACACTGAAATCAAGCAGGGCCCGATTGAAGGTGAAGTAACTGATAGCTACAGGGCTCAGCCTTTCTCCGGTTCTCCCCACCCTTGTGCCCACCTGACTGGCTTTGCTGTGGCTTAACCTGAGCTGGGAAAGACGCTGGCGTGTTCTTTTTTCAGCCCGCAGCACAGACAGACCAAAGAACCTGGCTCCCCCACGTGGAACATCATTGCTAACGGTCCTTACCTGACTTGATCCCTTTAATGGGGTATGTGGCATGAGCCAGGAAGTTGGGGTCACTGAACATGTCCTCCTCGTACACCACAAAGCGGAGGAACGCAAGGTTTGGATCATAAATCTCAAATGTCACCTTCTCCTGCGTTGGAGCCCAGACAGGGCTGAGGCCGTTGTCATCTGGAAAAGACCAAAACTTGTTACCGATTCACGGGTCCTGCCTCCTCAGGGTTAAGCCAGCCTCTGCAGCCTCTGCGGCCTCAGCTTCAAATCCCTCCACAATCTAGTAAATCACTTCATATCCACACCCTGGTCTAAGAAGCCCTGAAGGGTTGTATTTGTTATTTCTTTCCCAACAGGCAATCCTGCTGCAGGCCAGCCTTCCGTGAGTGGAGAAACACGCTGCCACTTCACCCAACTCACCTTGTGGGACAGGAGAAGGGAAGGGAAGCGGGGCAGGTGTAGAACAGAATTCAGTGCGGGGGTACCAAGAAAGGAGGTGAGCAGAGCCCCTGTGAGCCGCACCTCTTGGCCCGAAGAAGAAAGTGAGCTAGGGGTCTCAGAAGCATGTTGGGCATTCTCATGGATGACCAGCCTTATAAGGCAAGACCCACAGCAAACCTGCCACCCTATCAAAAGGCCAGTTTAGGGGCTGGAGAGGTGGCTCAGAGGTTAAGAGCAATAGCTGCTCTTCCAGAGGTACTGAGTTCAATTTCCAGCACCCACATGGTGGGTCACAACCATCTGTAATGAGATCTGATGCCCTCTTCTGGCCTGCATACATACATGCAGGCAGAACATTGTATATGTAATAAATAAATAAATCTTTTTTAAAAAAATCGTATTTAAGCCGGGCGGTGGTGGCACACGCCTTTAATCCCAGCACTCGAGAGGCAGAGGCAGGTGGATCTTTGTGAGTTCGAGACCATCCTGGTCTACAAGAGCTAGTTCCAGGACAGGCTCCAAAGCCAAAGAGAAACCCTGTCTCAAAAAACCAAAAAAAAAAAACAAACAAAAAAAAGGGCCAGTTTAACTGCTGTGCACCTGAGTTGTTCCCCAGGGACGTCTAGACCTTAGGCAGGTGGCTCTGCTTCCACAACCAGAGGTTGAAGGGTGGGGGAGGGGGAAGTTGGGGGATGCACAACAGCAAAAGTACATCATAAAATCCCCAAGGAACAGTAACCCACTTAGGAGTCTCCTCCCTTAACCTTCAAGTGGAAGGACTAGGGGGGCTGGAGAGATGCTTCAGTCCAGTGCCTGCTGTAAGCAGGATGGCCCAAGTTCAGAGCCCAGTGTTCATGTCCATGCCAAGCACATGTCTGTAAAGCAGTGCTGGGGGAGACACAGGCAGGATTCCCGGAGCCTACTGGCCGCCAATGTGGCTGAATTGATGAGCTCCAGGTTCATACAAGATGGAGAATGATTGAGGAAGTCGTCTGATTGTTGACCTCTGACCTCTGCAAGTACCCGGGCACACCCACACAAACAGAAAGGGCCAGCTACTTACTCACAACCGTCGTCTTGAACTTGTTGCTGTCGTATTCAGCCCCACAGATTTCCACCTCCACAAAGGGACAGGCGATACTCCGCCCTAGTTTGGGGAGATGGCGTGCACCAAGGACCTAGGACACGGAAGGCAAGGTGGTGTAGGCGGGTTCTTCTGTATTTTGTAGTGCTTTCATTGGTTAATAAAGAAGACTGCCTGGCCTGTAGGATAGGTCAGCCCTTAGGTGGGCAGAGTAGACAGAACGGAAGTTCTGGGAAGAAAGGAAGTGTGCCAGACACCATGCTGCTCCTACCCAAGATGGACACTGGTTAAGAGTCATGCTGGTAAGCCACAACCACGTGGTGATACACAGATTTCTAGATATGGGTTAGACTAATATGTATAAGAGGTTAAAACTAATAGTCCAGGCAGTATTTAAATTAATATAATTTTCCTGTGGTTATTTCGGGCATAAGCTAGCTGGTGGCTGGGAGTCAGGCGGCGGCGGGACACAGCCTGCCCCTCTTACTACAGCAAGAACTGGAACTCTCCTATATCCACACAGCAGTGCTTCGTGGATTCTTTTAGGATTCTAGAGTCAGACTGCACAAGTTCAAAGCTAGCTTTATCCCATGGAGAAGTCACCACGGCACCCAGAAGCATGGATGCTGATCAACCCACCATCACTGTTTGATGATAGGGCGTGGCAATAGCTTCCCAACCTTGACCAGAGCCGAGGCCATGTGACTCAGCCGGAGAGCCTCACCTGAGCACAGGTATATGGCTACCTTGACAGTGCATTTCCCAGTCGAGGGCAGTGGGGTGATCTGTTTATAACAAACCCTTATTTAAGGGTCCTTTCAAAGCCTTTGATTTTTGCATTCCTAAAATGAGGTCTCATTTATGCCGAACTAGCTTCAAGCCTGTTATGTAGACAAGGCTGGCCTTACTCACCTTCCTGACAATCCTCCTGCCTCTGTTTCCCTGGTGCTCCCAGAGCTTCATGCATGTTGGACAAGCACTCCTAAAAACAAAGCTATATCCCCAGCCCATCTAACCTAAACTTCCTGGATCTTCCAAACCTCATATCTTCCCCAAATGCTAAGGACTGGATTAACTTAAGAAACCTCTGGCCTCTCCAAGGCAAAGGGGAGATGAACACCCCTTTTGGCCAGAGGCTGACCTCACAGGCACTCCAAAAGGACATCTCACACCCAGACAAGGGCAAGTGACTGGAAGGGTTTAAAGAGGGTCAGCCCAGAATGATCCTGGTGAATCACATGAGCCTGAAGTGCTGTCGAGACGGCAATGGCTTAACAGAGTGTCACCAGTGTCCAAGGAGACCCACGCAGCTGCCCACTCTACCTTGACAGTGAGCGTCATCAGGATCTTCCTCTGGGACTCGGGTGGCATTGGGTCATACTTCTCAGACCGCATGCTCTCAGGCTGCAGGACATAGCCCGTCCGCCCATTGAGCGAAAACAGTGCGTGGTTCATCTGCATGTACCTGTCTGAGAGGAGAGAGCAGGGATGCTACGGAGCAGCCAGGGGACACCAGCTTCCAGGCGCTGGTGGGCACGGGTTACATGGCCTCTCTACGACGATTTCAACTGTTCAAAAAGAACATCTGACTCCAAGGCTATCTGGAGAGCATTTATAAACAACCCCGCATCAGAATCTACTCTGAAGGGGTGTCGATCAGGGGTAGAACACCTGCTTGGCACGTGCAAGCCTCAAGTTCCAACCCCGGCACTTAGAAAACACTGCCAGGTAAATCATTAGAATCCAAGGTGGCTCAGAAAGAGGATAAAGGTGCTGGCCGTGCAAGCCTGATGACCTGGGTGAGGTCCCCAGAACCCACATAAAGATGTCCTCTGACTGTCCCATGTGTACCACAGCATACACACCCACACATAACACACAATGATAGATTTGTCTTAACGGTCAGTCGTCTCAGTTCAAATAACAGGCAGGTATCCAAAGGCATATATGAGCAGCCAGCTTTGTGGCATGCGTTGGGCAAGAGGACCCACCACTTTGCAGGAAAACCAAGGCAAACATCCCTTGAGTTGGTGAGGGGGAGAAGGCTAATGTTACTCAACACCTTGACTCAAAGTACAATTTAACGCCCGTTTTCACTGATGGGCAAAGACTCAAAGAGCCTCCTAAAACTACAGGAGTGAGATCACACCAGAGGACAGTGTCCATGCTTCCACCCAGTCTAGGAGGAACTGGGACAAGCACCAGGAGGCAGGTGCTCAGTGGACCTTCTCAGGGTAGCTCATCAAAATGAGCTTTTACTCTTGGGAACCGCCCCATGGGTCAAGGATGCCTGCCCCACAGCTGGGCACTAAGACCTGGAACAAGGTTCATGGGAAGACCCAGAAGGCAGTGGCATCTATGGAAGACAGGGATGGGACCTGACCTACAGATGCCTAGAGCTGGGCTGGGGCAGTTGTTGAATGAACTGTGGGATCCAAGCAGCTATAAGAGAATCCACAGGATGCAAAGAGCGGAGTGCAAGAATTTGTGTGCATGGGTTTGAGAGAGAGAGAGAGAGAGAGAGAGAGAGAGAGAGAGAGAGAGAGAGAGAGAGAGAGAGAGAGAGAGAGAGAGAGAGAGAGAGAGAGAGAGAGACTGACTGACTGTGTGAGCCTGAAGCCCTCAGAAAGGAAAAACCACTCAAAGAGGAAGAATAAGGCAGCCATAGAACTCCAGGGTTCAGCCAAGCCTCAGGCTGCAAGCCACTGCTACACTTACTAGTTAAAGAAGTTACTGTGTTTCCTTCCTAAGCCACAATGATAACACTTCTGCCAGTCATGAGCACCAAGCCTGCTTCAGTCAGGTGTCCACTCAGCTCAGGCGCTTTGCACTAACCCGCCATCAAGTTCAGCTTTGCTGGGCCAGCCCAACCACTTGTTCAGAAACACCACACCCACCAGCCGCCCAGCCGACTCTACCAGCTGCGACAGGGCCACTGCCTGGCCTGGACAGGCTGGCTACCGGCTACCGTACTCCCTTACCTGCCGTCTGGAAATTGAGCGCCACCATCTGGGAGCCACACAGCCACAGGCGGAAGGGGTCGTAGTTTGAAGAGTCAACTCTCTGTCCCTTCGGGTAGACACGCGTGAGGCCCTTCTGATTGTACCGCAATAGATCGATGGGCTTCTGCCGGACAATGCTGTCTGCCTTTGTCTCCACGAAGGAGCGGATTTCTCGGAAGTCCGGGTTTTCTGCAGAGAGGAGGTGGTGGTTTAAGTAAGTATGGCCCCCATAGGCCCATAGATCTGAATGCTTGGTCACCAGAAGGGAGGCACTATTTGGGGGTGTGGCCTCATTGGAGTAGGTGTGGCCTTGTTGGAGGAACTGTGTCACTTGGAGTGGGCTTCGAGGTTTCAAGGGCCTAAGCCTGGCCTGGTGGTTCTCTCTCTTCCTGCTGCCTGAGGATCCAGATACAGACTCCTCAGCCAGCTCTCCAGCACCATGTCTGCCTGCATGCTACCATGTTTCCTGCCATGATAACAATGGACTAAACCTCTGACTCTGTAAGTCATCCCTAGTTAAACGTTTTCCTTTATAAGAGTTGTCATGGCCACGGCGTCTCTTCACAGCAACAGAATATTGACCAAGACAGAGGAGAAGGTCACCCTTGCTTCTGGGCACAGTGGCGGAGGCCCAGGTAACAAAAGGAAACCAGTGCTCTCTTGAAAAGACACCGAGGGGATAGAAGATTGCCCCTCGGTAAAGCGCCAAGTATTCAAGCAAGTCTCGAGTTTGAGCCCACAAGTTATGGGGGAAAGGCCAGGCACGGCAGTGTGTACTTGCAATCCCAGTATGTGGGGCTTGCAGAAGGCAGATCCACAGAGCTCGCTGGCCAGCCAGTCTACCAGCTTGCTGATTCCAAGCCCAGTGGCAGAGCCCATCTCAAAAAAAAAAAAAAGAAAGGAAGGAAGGAGGGAGGGAGGGAGGGAGGGAGAGGGGAGGAAAAGAAAACAAGATGGACAGATGAGGAACAACAGCCAAGACTAGCCTCTGGCCTCCAAACACATAACTACAAACACCCACCATGATGGGTCATTTTAACTGTCAATCGGATACAAACTGGAATGACCTGGGCAGAGAATCTCAGCGAGAGACTGTCTAGATCAGACTAGTCTGTTGGCACATCTGTGGGGGTGGTCATGACTGCCGTATCTGATGTGGGTAGCCCCAAGCTGAAAGTGGGCAGCACCATTCCCTGGCTTGGGGCTCTGGACTGTGTGAGCAACGAGAAAGCTAGCTATGTCCTAGGCGTGGATTAGCTTATTCTCTCTCTGTGCTCGTCGCGAGTGTGATGTGACCAGGTATTTTATCACAGCAATGGGAATGAGACTAGGGGACATAAATGAGAATGACCCCCATGTATTTGAACACTTAGTCCCCAGTCGGCAGCACTGTTAGGGGAGGTTTAGGTAGTGTGGGACAATTCTGTATTCTGTCAATTATGTTTTAAATGAACACTGATTGGCCAGTAGCCAGGCAGGAAGTATAGGCGGGACAACCAGACAGGAAGTAGAGGTGGGACAATGAGAACAGGAGTATTCTGGGAAGAAGGAAGCTCTTTCCACAGTCCTGCCCAGACACAGGAGAAGGAAGATGTGACCTGCCCCGCTGAAAAAGGTACTGAGCCATGTGGCTAACATAGATAAGAATAATGGGCTAATATAAGTTATAAGAGTTAATAAGAAGCCTGAACTAATGGGCCAATCAGTTTATAACTTACGTAGACCTCTGTGTGATTTTCTCTGGGGCAAAATGGCTAAGGGACCTGGTGGCAGGACAGAAACCCCAACAAGCAGGCCCTCATGTTACAAGAGTGGTCTTGCTGGAGGAGGTACATTACTGGGGCACAAGTTTGAGGTTTCAAAGCCTCCTGCCTTTCCTGGTTCTCTCTCTCTCCTGCCCCCCTCTCTCTTTCTTTTTCTTATTCCTCTAGAACCTAGAACCCTAAGCCCAAATAAGTTGGCTTAGTCGTGATGTTTGCTCAGAAAAGTTATGAACACACACATACAAAAAAGATACTCAAGGGCAGTGACAATCACATCTTAGCTGGTACCACTTGTCCTTAGCAACGTCTGGCACAACAAAGAGAGTCTCAGGCAATCAAAAGAGACCTGAATGTCCCACAGCCTTTCCTTCCAAGCAGATTATAATTTGTTTGGTTTAGAACTGCCGATGTCCTGCTTTGGGGATAGCAGAAGGGCTTCTGCCTGGATCCGTTAGGAAGTAAAGGGAATGCTCACCATGCTGAACCAACAGCACCAGCCTCGCAGCAAACGCCGGCTCACCCACGCTGGGTCTCGGGAGACTTACCCAAATGGTCCTTGGTTTTGCTGGTTGGCTTGCAGTAGACAACCAAGTCAGAGAGTTCGATAGCGATGGACTGGTTCCTCTCCCAGTACTTCATGTTGTTCTCCTGTGGAAAGGGGCACCAGTACAGTGCTGAGCCAGCATCTGTGCCATGCCATGCTCCAGGCTCACCCAGGCAGCTCTCCCACACACACCTAAACACCCAGGGTTGGGTGCCTTCCTGTCCTGAAGACAAATCCCCTCCCTCCATCCTCTGAAGATTCTCCACCGTGCTGTTCCCATCCAGGGAACACTGCAGTCTAGAGCAGCCCTCCCAATGCTCTCAAAAGTGCATAGGTATGGGCTGGAGAGATTGCCCAATGGTTAGTGCAGCTCACTCTGCAACCATAGCAACCTGAGTTCAGATCCCAGCACCCACATAATGAAAAGCCAGGTGTGGCCTTTCACAGCTATAACCTCAACACTGTGGTGGGGAAGAGGCAGGAGGATTGCTAAGGCTTTCTGTTGCCAGTCTGACACCCCCCCCAAAAAAAAGGCTAAGTTCCAGGTTGAAGGAGAAAGCCTGCCTCAAAGGGCTACGTGGAGGAGATATAGAGGATGGCATCCAACACCCTCCTCAGGCTTCCACACCCATACATGGGCTCACCTAGCCCAACTCAGTGCAGAAGGTTATCTCCTCAGGCCCAGACCCCAGCACACAGACTAGGGGAAGGAGGAGCCCCCTCCACACACCTACTGTACAGTACTGTCAGGCTCCTACACAGAGCTTCTCACACAGCTCCAGACTCTAGCAGCCTTCTGAGAGAATGTTTTTCAGAAGAGAATCAGTATCTGGGAGATTGCTGGCTTCTAACCTCCCACGCTGAGTGCTTTAGGGATATTGTCTAGGTCGGTCCATACATCTCAAGAGACAGAATTACCTCCAACTCTGTGTACAGCCAAATGTCAAGACCATATATGTAAGCTGCTGGCCTAACCCCAAGTTCCCGCTTTTACCCTGCCTGCCCCATGTTAGAGCTCCGTCATCACTGGCCGCTCGATTAGAGATGGTGCCACTTAAGTGCCTCCTGTAGCCAACACCAGAGTTTAGACCCCAGGGTCCCTTTGAAATATAACAATGGCCTCTGAACCTGTGCCTGGCCTCGGCAGAGCAGCATAGGCTGGGACGGGCAGGCACCCTGCTGCCCAGCATGCTTCGCCTCACCTTGGTGTCAATCTTCCACGTGATCTCCCGGATGTTCTGAAACCACTCAAACAGCTCCTCCACGCGATCAGTCGCGAACTCCACAGGAGGGTCCCCCTGCTTCTTGGGTTCCAGGACGAAGACGAATGCCTTCTGGTTCTTACCCTGCGGGATCTTCACTGTAGACAGAGGGTAAGGAAAGTCTTGAGGGGCCCAATAGCTGACCACGGAGACCTCTTCTCTAGGGACCTCACCAGAACTGCCACGGCTACCATCACAGTTCACGCTGATGGGGAATCCCTGCCTTCCAGCAGGCAGTATCTGAGCCTTTTGCATACGTTAGTGCTAAGGGTGAGCACTGGGCTGAGCTGTGACCTCCAAAACGATATGTCAGACCTCCGTTCCTTTGAATGTAAACTTATTCAGAAATGGAATTTTTCACCGATGTATCAACTATCTCAAGGTAAGATGTGCTGGACCTAGGATAAATCTTAAATCCAAGGAAAAACATCCCTAGAAGAGAAAAGATGGGGGGAAGAGTGGAGACCCAGACAGAGAGGCAGCCATGGGAGGATGGAGGAAGGTTGGGAAACATGTGGCCACTAGGTGGCGCATACCAAGGTGGCTGGCAGGTGACAGGTAAAGCAGGTAACTTTAGGGAGGAACATTATGGTTACCCTGATCTGCCAAGCATTGGTGGCTGCACTTTCTGAGGTGACATCTCCAGTAGATGACTATACTGTGTGTTTTTTAACCTTTAGCAAACCTCAGGGGAACCTGGGAATGCTAGACCTGTTGCACTCATCTTACAGAGAGCTCAAGAAACCAAGGCGCAAGAGACAGCAACATTTGGGAAGTCATGCTAGCAGAGCTGAAAGGCAGATCCTACCGCCGAGTGACAGTGTTGTCTCCTAACAGGACAATACAGGGAAGGGAACAACACAGGGGATCAACTACAAAGGTGAGAACAGAGTCCACCAGTCCCTGAACATCTGGGAAGTTGCCAGGGACTTACCATTTTCTCATCTAGAGCAAAACCCCTCCACCTTCCCTGCCAGAGTCACAGGATGGGAAAAGGGAGAAGCAAATAAAGGCAGACATAAAGTGTTGGCCATACTGGGAAAAGGACCTCAGGATTGCTATCACGGAAATCTGAGGGGACCATGCTTGGGCCTCCTCAAGAAAGGGGGGGACACAGTTCAAGAATCAGTGGGCTGTGGGAACTGGGAGCTCAGCTGAGAAAGGAACTTGGCATTTAGACCTCAACCCATCTCCCTTGTGTACTTGCAGCTACAGCCTTGGAAGCTGCAATGCACCCACACAAATGTGTGCAGGCCCTGAACACGGGGAGCTGCCGTGTGCAAATCATGGCTTCTCTCCCCACAGACCACACTGTCACATCCCTGGCAGCACACACGCTGAGGGCGGGACAGGTTTCTTGCAGGTCCAGAGAGAAGAGATGGGCACTCAGCCTTAGAAGCTTACAGGCCAAGACTTCTAACCCCACGATCCACCACAGCCTGACCAACAAACAGCTGAGCTCTCTCTGAAAAGCACACAGACATGGGCAGAAGTTGACAGGATGACAACAGCTGAGTCACCGGTGCTCTTAGGGGCCAGGCGGGCCTGTGTGAGCAGACGGGAGCAGCGGGCTCAGGGCCCCATTGGTTCCCATGCATTTGACTTTAGGCATCATGGCACCTAAGTGTGGAGGCACAGAACTAGTACCGGCCACCTCCCTGCTTGGGCTATCCTGACGTCAGGCTTGGCAGGGTGGATTGGGTGGATCTGGAAGGGCATCAGACTAGGAAAACGTGTGCATACCAACATTGTAGGTATTAAGGTCCAATATGCCTCTGCAGAGAGAGCCAAGGGGATTGTCTTCAATAATCTGTGAAGAAACAAAACCCAATTCTCAGTAATCATAAACAGAATAATACCATGACAACCAGTTTCTGGAGCAGGCCATTTAGAGCCACCACGACCTGTGGCGTTGCTTAAAATGCATATTCATTACAGCGTCCACAGGGAGGGCACTAATACCAAGGCAGAGATGACGGGGACCCGGCAGCACAGAGGCGCCCACGGTCCCTGCATCGCGTTTTCCAATCCACAAAAACACACCTTGTGACTTCGCGAACAAATTTCAAACCCCATGGCAGAGCCCTTATCTGAAACGCATCTGAAACAAGACCATTTGGCCTGCTGCTCCTCCAGCTCAAGAGCCTTCTGTGGCTCCCCGTGTCCTCTGGAAAACAACAGCTGGGGGCCGCCATCTGGTTTCCGAGGCTCTTCAAGCCCTGGCCAACCTTCTCAGCCTTACTCCCTGTTGCACCCTGGAAACATCCTGAGGTCCAGCTAAGATGGGAAAGCTGCTGCCACTGCCTTCTCCGCCAGCCTTGTACTGACATACAGATGCAGGGAGGGGTCCTATCCCTGTCCCAGTCCAGACATCCTGGATACAACTGGCTTCCCATCACCACATTCTGGTTTAGGCTGTGTCTCCCTATGCCCACCGCTTGCAAATGAACCCCGGCTTCACTTTTAAAGCTCCAATGTTCCTTCCTCCAGGAAGCCCTTCCTGATTGCCTTGCCGCCCTTAGGGAATAAACACCAAGGGCTCCAAAGGATTGTATGTCCACGTCACATACAGATGTGGCAGGCTGACGGAGTCAAGGGGTCACTTCCTTCTACTGAGAGCATTCTGATCAAAGGTGGCTGGGTACCGAAGCCTGGCTTACAAATTCACCAGAAGGCCCTGTCTCACCTTCCAGCAAGGCACGGTTTCTTCCTCATGCCAAGCACGTTCTGCATGTCTGGCTTCCTAAACTGAACGTGTTTCATTTGCACATTGCTTTGAGCAGAGGACAAATTCCCCGTCTGGCTACTTCCACTCCAGTGGGAATTCTCCTGTGCTTTTCAGCCCAGGACTGCCTGATTAAAACACAACCGGCTCGTCACGGAGACTTTCCCCTGCGACTATTTGGGGCCAGTCCCAATATCTGCATCACTCTGCCTGCTTCACTGCCCAAACTCTACAGAGACAACCCCCCGCCCCGATAGCACAAGGGACTCATTCCAGAAGCCTCGGCAACAGATGATGGAGACGTACCTGCTTCTCCATCTCCTCAGCATCACCTGCTGAGATATCCTCAACATAGTTGGATGGGAAGTACTGCTGGATCCGGGTCCCATAGTCCCCTTTCCACCTGTGGAGAAGCACGGACACCGAGGGCTTAGCCAGCTCACCTCTGAGTGGCCAAGTGACCGGAGAGGGCTACCGTGATCTGTGTATGTGACAACAGCATTTCCACGGGAGTCTGTGCCTTTTAAAAGCACTTAAGGTCGGATGACTGAAAACTCCTGACTGGACTCTGGTACTGGCAACACTATGCGAAATCGAAATTTTCAGAGCTTTAACAGGGGCCAAGGCCCTCCCAGAGATCACCGGCCCCATTTGTGGGAGGGTTTTGAGGAAGTTCTGGGGCCAAATGGCCTGCAATGAAACCCTTGCTGCTTGGGGCTGGAGAGATGGCTCAGCATCCATAGCAGGCAGCTGTAACTCCAGCCCCATGGGATCTTCTGCCCTCTTCTGGCCTCCATGGGCACTGCACTCTCAGGCACAGCTCACAGAGACACATGTATTTATTCATATGTAAAGAATAATAAAAATACTTTTAAAAAAGAAAACCCAGTGTTCTATATTGCAGACTTGGTGACTACACCAGTGTTCTGTATTGCAGACTTGGTGACTACACCAGTGTTCTGTATTGCAGACTTGGTGACTACACCAGTGTTCTGTATTGCAGGCTCCTCATCTGTAAAATGGGACAATGCTGGAGCCGCTCAGATTTTATTAAAACTGTCTAGGTCTCTGTATGCCAAATGACTTGAACAGCATCCAGCACACAGCAGCGGTATGACAGTGTTCATTCTTAGGCTCAGCTCAGCTCAGGATTAAACATACACTTACCCAGAATCTGCCAATGAGAAGCTGGGGTGGCACTCAGCAATAGACTGGCCCTGGATCCCATGCCCAGCAAGACAAATAGTGTTCTTATTATCACTCAGCTAAGACGGCACACCCACACCCTCCTCACTGTGCCAGCGACATGAGATGTGATCCGTCTGTGGAAGTGCTATGACCTTACCACACTGGGTACCCCCACGCTCTCCCACCGCAGTCCATTCCTGAGAGTAGGGCCTCCTTCTATCAATCAGGCCACCCACTGGGCTGCTTTCTGCAGCCAGACGCTCTTATCAAAAGTACTTCCAGCCACACCACATAACAGCTCTCCATCCAAAGTCCAGCCTCCATAGCCTGGCATCATAGCCCCGCTGGGTCTGAGCCCAGGGACTGTCTATGACTCAAACCTGACATGGACTCCAGAAGGCTCAGCTCCTGGGCCTGGTAAGAGGCTACTAACCTGATAACCAAGCCTACTAACTACCTAGATAACTCAGCAGTATCTCCTCTAGGGACCCTCTGCGACTGCCCCTCTGTGTTTCTCTGGCCCCTGTGCCAGCCACTGTCCGAGAAGACACATCTTAACCTAACATGGAACCCTACCATCTGCCTTCCCTATTGCCTGAGATCTTCGTCATGGAAACCAGATCCACACCCTGCAGCAGCAGGAAACACTTAATTAACCTCTCCAGCCTGAACCAGCAAAGCAAGGCCATGTGGCACCATCCACATGGTGGCTGCCAAGTGCTAGCCCTTCTGCACCCCCACCACTCCCTTCCTTTCTGCAGACCATCTTAGGCTTGGGCTACCTGGATTCTAGGACCAAAACCTTTACAACCGTTATCCACACGAAATTTTTAATATTCACACTGCTTTCACTCCCAAACATGTCTCTGCCCCAAACAAAAGTTATTTGCTCCCCCGCAATTGGTTTGGTCGATTAATCCCCAACTGATCTGATACAAACAGACAACTAGGTGGCCCTCTTGCCATCCAAGGAAGAAATAAGTGGCAGCTGGCATTTATTTACCCACAGTCCCTTGCCAGATGACTTTATGCTGTCTTTTAATTTATCCCAGACAAAAGCCTTGGAGTTTTAGGAAAGTTCACATCAGAGCTGAGGGAAGGCACGGGACATGACAAAGCCTCCCACGTGCTGAAGGACAGTGCAACTCGGGAGTTCTCATCAAGGTTCACCCATGCCCCCTCCCTGAGCACCAGCTGTGCCTGGGGATTCCCCAGATCCAGGGGCAAAAGAATGGTGGGGGAACGCCTAGAGTTGAGAGACCGATTTCTGGCTGTTCCACCCAGAGGGGAAGAATCTCGGGTGCTACCAAGCTCCTGCACGGGGACAGGAGGTCAGAGGGCACTACTGTGGACAAGCTGGCTCTGTGGGGACAGAGGCATCAGCAGAGAGACCGAGAGACTGAGAGACCGAGGGAGGCAGCTCCTCCTTGCCTGCTGGTCTGTCTTTGATGTCAGGAGCCAGGTAAAAACTGGTTTGGAATTAAGAGGGTCTTTGTCTACACTGCCTGAAGATGTGTCTATGTCTTGCTTCACCTGCCTAAGGCACCTGATTGGTTTAATAAACAGCTGAATGGCCAATAGCTGGGCATGATGGACTGGCCGCTGCAACAGTGTTCTTTATCTATTTTTCCAAAGGGTCCATGCACAGAAACATCATCTCAGGGACTTAGCAATCTGGAATGTGAGACGAGAGAGCTCAGAGGTCCACCCAGTGCCTTAGAGTCACCACAAGAGACCAGCCAAGTTAGCCTCCAAGATCCCCATCCCCACCCAGACTTACCATCCCCCTGGCTCCTTGGAGACGTTGTGGATAAGGGCACCACGGCAGAAGGTCAACTCATCGCTGCGCTTGGCTTTGTAGTCATAGAGCGCTTTCACAGTCCTCTGAGGCTTTGGGGAAAACAGGAAGAAAAAGGGCAGTTGGGAGACAGGAGTAGACACGGGGAAGCAGAACCTGTACCATTCTCATTAGGAAGCCAAAGATGTTGGCGGCCAAGGTTACAGAGCCATCTGCTGGCAAGAGTTGGTATTGCATAGGAACCAAAGTTGCACAAAGTTACCCAGAAGTGGGAGAGAGACTAGTAACCTAACAAGGAGAAAGAGTCCATGGACAAGGCACAACACTGCTAATTTCTCAACACAACCTCTTAGATTAAGCCACAACCACTACCTCAGAAGTCCCCAAAGAGCTACTGTATTCAATGACTCTCCTAGAGGATCATACACTATTTCTTAGACATGCTGGGAAACCGATCACTATTTCTACTTAGGCGAATGGTTCGCTAATTAACCATCTACAGAGCATGGACAGTTCTCAAGAGTAGCTGAGATGCTAGGTGTAGTGGTGCCTACCCATAGCTCCAGTATCTGGAGGCTGAGGCAGGAGGATGACAAGTTCAAGACCTGCCTGAACTAAACAATGAGACTCTGCCTCAACATCCCCCACCCTTCCCCTAACAAAACAACAAAAGCTGGGCTCAGTAGCGGCAACAAGGAAGACAAGATTTATGTGGGGCAAAACTTTCAAGGACTTTTCTAGACGCCTGCTGCTTGACACTAGTAAACACATGAAAAAAGTGAACGCCCACACAGCATGGAAATACTAACGGGGAGCGCTCTAAAACTGCCCAGTCCGTTTAGATCCTCAGCGTCCTGCTCCTCCCTGCTAAAGGAGACAGGACTCAGGAAAAAGTGCTTCCGGGAGACTAGGTGCTGATCAGACCCGGAAGCTGGAACCATTGCTCTGCCCATTGCGGTCTGTGCAAGCTGGAACCGGCTAAGCCGCCATTTCCCCATCTGAAATGGCGATCGAAGCTTTATATATTCCACAGGGTTCCTGAGAAAATTCAATGAAATAGTTTATGTGATGGGAAAAAAAATGGCTACACCCTGCATGTCCTAGGCATCTACCATTCTGGAGTGTCATCCTGAACTGTTTACCCTCCACTGGCTCCGTTAATTATCACAACCACCTCAACGGGGAGCTGCTGCTATCATGCCCTTTTTACAGATGAGGAAGCTGAGGCTCAGAGAGAGGCAGTACCTGTTGAAGGCCAAGCAACTAACGAAGAGCTGAGCCTAGCACTAGGTCAATGACTTCGAACTATTGCCATCCTCTACCAGACTCCATGAACCGCCATGCAGCTTCTAGAAGCTCTGTCATGGAGACCTCCAACCAGACCCTGGCCAGACTAGTCTTTCCAGCCTGCCCCTGGGCATTCTGGGCTTGAGGGCCAGAGCCAGGCTCATGGTGACAGGGTGGCACAGTTGTGGCAGAGAGAGGTGCTACTGAATGGCATTAGAGAGAGGCTGCTTTTCTGGGACAGCAAGAAAGGACCTCAAACTACAGAGAAATGAGTTAGCCACTATGTGGCCATTTAGGAACATGGCAAGAGAGCTGGCTTCCAATCCAGCTGCCTACAATGAACTCAGTAATAAGTGAATAACTCAATTCCCTCACCCGTAAAATGGGTACCAAAGAGGTACCTGCTTTGTGGAGTTGGCACGAGGATCTAACCAAGGCTAAGTGCTTAGAACCACGCTGGACATACATGTTGTCTTCAACACGCCTTGCATGTTATTACATGCTATCTTGTATGTTATCCTTCTAGTTCGGAGAACGTACCCAGGTCAGCAAGGACAACTCATCTAGATCCTCTTGTCGGGAGGAGGGGGTGCCACTGGAAATGTATCTGGGTGATAAATCACCTGCCTAGCTAGCATACAGGAGGCCTCGGGTTCCATCTCTGGCACAGGGTTGGGAAGTGGGGACTGTGACGTCGTTCTTATGGCCCCTTCTCTCCCCTATCATCTGCCTGAAGTTCCTTTGAGACAGTAGCCCCTGATCTGTGAAGCAATGTTTAAAAGGAAAGAGATGCAAGCCCTTTAGCATCAACGGGGTCCATCACCCTGTCAGGAAGATGGAGGCCTGATCAACATTCCTCTATGGACGTTTGATAAATGTCCAAAGTCTACACAGCTGGACAAGCAGCGTCTCGCTACAGGGCAGCCTTCCCTCTGAGAAGCTGTTGCTAACCGCTGCACATCCCTTCTGATGCCTTCATTTCTCGCTCTAGATTTGCATCCACGAGGGACTGGGAATTTCTTTTTTAAAAAGAAAAGGAACTGCAGTCTTGGATCTCAACAGAACCCACCAGCGAGAGCTGCACCCTAATCGTGTACCAGACAAAAATAAAATCCACTATAGTTCTTTTTCCCCTCCACCCCCGGCCGCAACACCCCACTATATTTGAGACAGAACCAAAGCAAGGAGGAGCTGGGGGCAAAAAGCAAAATCTACCTTTACCTACGTGAATCTATGAGACAGAGGCAGGGTGGGAATCCGAGATAGCGTTTGCCTTGCAAGGAGGTCAGCGAACCAGACATAATTCATAAACACCTCAGGCTCAGTCAGTAAGCAGGAAAAAACTTATGGAAGATTTTTAATTAGAAGCTGTTTGGCCCAAAGGTGGTTCACGGAAACTCAGGATTCTAGCAAGGCACGGCTGCGTGTGGATGAGATTCTATTAACCTCTACGGAACCACATGGCAGGCTGCCCATCATCGTGTCAAGAGAAATTTTAGTTACGGCCAGATGTTCCAGAATGCTCCCTGCTATAGCTGCTATGGAGACCAGTGGTAGGGCAGGGACTCTCTCTCAGTCTAGTGGGTGGGACTGGTGCTCTACCATGGAAGGGTTGATTTCACTTGGGTCCACATACATCCTGCTGACGTCATAGAGAGAGTTGATGTCTCTTTCCTGAAAGACAAAAAAGAACAAAGAAAAGTCAATGGAAATGGCTCGGGGAATGTGGCTCAACGGAAGAAGCCCTTGCCTGGCATGCGCAAGGCCCTGGATTCAGTTCCCAGCATCCAAACAGGAAATGTGGCATCCTAG
The DNA here is from genome assembly GCA_028555095.1 of Dicrostonyx torquatus. Lineage (NCBI taxonomy): Eukaryota > Metazoa > Chordata > Mammalia > Rodentia > Cricetidae > Dicrostonyx > Dicrostonyx torquatus. The sequence goes on along the minus strand of JAQHUG010000082.1, from coordinate 5,872,668 downwards.
GTTCCCGGAACGGCCCATGTCCACAGCCAGGCAGCAGGCTTCCTCAGGGCACCCTGTTCTTTGGAAAGAAGAGTTAGAACCTCATAGAATTTTTTTTGGCTCGGAGGTAGAGAAAGCAAGAAGCTTCAAAGAAGTTCCCCCAAATTTGGAAACAGGTTTGAAGTTGTAGAGACCTTTCCATGTCCCACAGGGTGCTAGGATCGCATCATGACACCCTGTCCAGGGACAGCACACCCGTGGCTTGAGAGATTTACACCAGGGGAATTGGCAAACATACCAGTGAGGCCTTTTCCTTGGAGTGGAATGCTAATGCTTGCAACAGCAGCCACCAAGTCCCCTCTCCCGCCCTGGCCCTGCCCCCAGCCTTCCTGTCCCTCTCTCTACCCAGGGCCACAGCTGCCACCCTCTCACAGTCTGTCCTGTTAGAGCGCCTCCCCTGCCCACCATAGTGTCTCCTCCTCTTGCTATCAAGGTCTGGACGCTACAAAGGAGCCCATGCTAAACAAAACACCTCAGTCTGGCACAATTTTTTTCTAGAGCATTTTCTCAAAGCAGACTTTATACACACTCCCTGGCCCATTGTAGGGACACAGGGGCTTAGGTTCTATGCCCTAGACTGATTTCTGTTGCTGTGATAAAAATATCCTGACCAAAGCCACCTTAGAGAAGAAAGGGTTTACTTGTAATTCTAGGTGGACATTCCATCATCATGAGGACGTCAAGGCAGGGGACTCAAATCACCTCATCCATAGTCAAGAACGCAGAGAAAATAAACACACGCATCCTTGCTTACTTGAACTCAGCCAGTTTTCTCCTCTCGTACACCTGTTCTGGACTCACTGCCTAGGGAATGGTGGTACCCACAACGGGCTGGACCCTCCTACATCAAGTAACAGTCAACATGGTCCCCCACAGACATGTGACAGGCCAACCTGACCTAGAAAGTTTCTCACTTAAGACTTTCCTCCCGCTGATTCTCGGCTGTGTCAAGTTGACAGCTGGCACTAACCAGCCTTCTGAGTCAATCTCTTCTCAAGAAATCCAGAGAAGCTTCTGACAAGAAGTGACATGCTATAGCAACCGTATCGGGTCTCTCCTGCACGCAGAATGCTACAAGCAGGAGAAGAGACTTACAATGGCCCGTCAGACCCTACGTGAACCCGCCTCTCACCCCCATCCTCATCACTCATCACCTCACGTGAGCTCACTTCATGCCCGCATCCTACCCCCCAAAGGCTTTTGCCCCTGCAGTCCTTCCTCCTCCAGATGCCTGCATGGCTCACTCCTTCTCAGTAAGATCTTCGCCTCAGAACCTCTGGAAACTGCAGCCATTGCCCCATCTCTTCATACACTCCTGTGCCCTCCCAGTCTTTCCTCTTTAGCATGTATCCCATCTGACACTGGCCGGGTGACTGTGGGAAGCATGAGGACAGTGTCTTGGTGTGTTGCAGCCAATACGGCATCCCCAGGACATCCCATAACCAGATACATGGTATGTACATAAAAGTATGCATATTGCATATATACAATTTAGTCTGTACAAAGGGAGTCAACCTACCATATTATAGCGCTCCAGGAGCTCAGGGGTCACGGGATAGCGCAGCCTCATCTTGCGATAGAGCGCATGCTTCTCATAGTAGCTGACAAGCTCCACCAGGCTCTCGAAGTAGGCAGAGGTCCCCAGCACAAAGTGCCGGCCATCCCGGTTGATGCGACAGTGTTTCACCTTCCCCTTGGCCCTTAAGAGGAAGGGACCACAGAGGATTAGCAACCAAGGACGCTAGCAGCTACACAACCACCACGTAAGAAGCACCAATCGGCCACAACCTTCTTGTTCACCCTTATGGGACTGAAACAGACAAAATTCAGTCCTCCTATGAAGCACAAGATAGTGGGGTGTTTTCAGTTCAGATCTGGAAGAATCCGTATGTGATCATCAACACCCAGTTCTCCTTCAATCAACTTGATTGAGGTGCCCTACTATGGCCCACAAGCTAAACGTAGCTCCCCTTGTCTTTTTAAATAAAGTTTTATTGAACCATGTTCACTGTTCGTTTGTGTCTATGCTGTGGTCATCTTCTCTTACATAGCTGCAGCAGGGTCCACGCAGCCTGTGAAACCTAAATTGTTTGCTCCATGGGTCCTCCCACAAACTGCTTTCTGATCCTGGCTCTAAAACCTCCATCAGTTCCCAAGTCCTTGAATATTGTCCCCAGTAGCCCAGAGTTACAATGACTCTTTTTCCAAAAGGGGTTAAGGAGTTTTTTTTTTTTCGTCTGTTTGAAACATGAGACAGAAATGATTCAAAACAGGACAGGCAAACAGATTCCTCAGTCTTACTAATTTTAGAAGAGTAAGAAAAATTGAGCTCAATCCTAACTTCACAGCAAAGAATGTGCAGATTGAGGAGGTCCTGTTCTTCCAGAGGACCTGGGTTCAATTCCCAGCCCCTACATGGCAGCTCGCAACTATCTATTAACACCAGTTCCAGGGGATCTGACTCCCTCTTTCTGACACCAGACACACATGATATACAAATGTACATGCAGGCAAAATACACACAGACATAAAGAAACAAACAGAAATAAATTTAAAGAATAAGAACCTTCCCCATGTATACACCATAAAGAAATGACAGAACTCTAAGGCAATGGACACACTAATTACCCCAAGGTTGTCATGACTCATGCACACATGAGCCAAAACGCCACACTACAAATACGGACAAATACCATGTGCTGGCTGACTTTGTTCCTGTGGCATTGACCCTGACCAGCCAAAGCAATTTTAAGCAAAGAAACAAAGTCATATATGTGGCACTCCATGCCTTGGAATTACCTCACGGTAGCTGAGTTTGGTGGCCTACGTCTTTAAAGCCAGCAGAGGCAGGCAGATCTCTGAGAGGTCAATAGCAAACACAGACAAATAGGATTACATCCAACCGAGACACGTACAGCCCAAGACACAACCATCTTCATGAAGAAGTCACAAACAGAACAGAACTGGAAAGAGTGTTTGCGAACCGAACTTGGGACGGCATCTGTTCAGGTGCAGATGTTTAAGGGACTCGAGGGACTCAATAACAAAACAACAAAAGCAAACCAAAAACACCTGGTGGAAAATGGTCACAGTTTCTAAATAGACACCAATCAAAGATGAGTAAATGGCCAACAGGTAAGTGGAAAATATTAAACACCACAATAAATGAAAGCCGCCATGAGCCATTACCTCTCATAGGTCAGAATAGCTGGCATCAAAAAGATGTGGCGGCGCACACCTTTGATCCCCACATTCACAGGGAGAGAGAGGCAGGCAGACCTCTGTGAGTTCCAGGCTAGAAAGGGCTACATAGTGAGACGCTATCTCAAACAACAGACAGACGGACGGACGGACAGACAGATGGATGGACGGATGGACAAACAGAGGGACGGAAGACAAAAACTGTTGAAAGGGAGTTGGCAAGGGGCAGCAGCAAACCGGATACTCCATGGCAGCTGTGCACATCTGGAAGCTACTATTCAGGAACACGGACTCAAAATTATTACTGCCATGGGCTGGAGAGATGGCTCAGTGGTTAAGAGCATTGCCTGCTCTTCCAAAGGTCCTGAGTTCAATTCCCAGCAACCACATGATGGCTCACAACCATCTGTAATGAGGTCTGGTGCCATCTTCTGGCCTGCAGACATACATGTAGGCAGAATAATGTATACATAATAAATAAATAAATAAATTTTTTAAAAAATTATTACTGTCACACACACACACACCCCTGCCAAATATGAACTTCAGAGTCAGCCTTTCACACCGGACAGGCTGAGCCAAAGATCTCCACAAGCCTCATCTGGCTCCCAACTGACCCTGTAAGAATCAGCACAGGCTGAAGAAGTGGACCGTCATTCCGACTCAGCCTACGTCAAAGCTGTGTGGTGCTTGACAGGTCACTTAACATCTCTGGGCTTCTATTTCCATACTTAGAATAACTGAGTCAATCCACTACAGATCAGCCAGGGTCTGAGACACAGCTATACACATATACAAGGTACTGCCATTGGCAGAACACCGAGAAGACCTGGAATGAGGGAGGGGACACTTGATGACCGAGGTCCCAACACCAACCATTGTGGAGAAGGAAGAACGTGGTGCCGGGGTGAAATCTGGCCCATTTGAGTGGCAACAAAAAGAGTAGGTGCTGTTGGGAGGGGAGCCCAGATCTGGCCTAAGTTCAGTTTCTAGCCCCATCCCGACATGCTTGAACAAGCCACCGACCCTCGCTGTGCCTCATTTCCCACTGGAGAAAAGAAGAATGATGGGCGGGCGAGAAGGCCACAAGAGATGGCTGAGCAGGCAAAGCACCTGGCACGCAAGCTTGACGACCTGAGTTCAATCCCCAGAACCTAGGGAAAGGGGAACCGAGAACCAACTCTGCAAAACTGTCCTCTGACCCCGCATGACACTATGCAACATGTATGCCCACATACAATAATAATAAAACATTTTTTGAAAGAAAGAAAACAAAGATGGTGGTCACATTCCCCTAAATCCCAGGGTTGCTGAAAGTTAATACAGAAGTTAGAACAGAATGGCCATAGGGAGTGTAAGAGAGAGAGAGAGAGAGACAGACAGACAGACAGACAGACAGACAGACAGTGCCTAGTGCTTGGGATGTACATCCTTCTTGTTGCTGTCCTCACCATTAGCAATGTGGTCAAGGGCACGGAGCGACATCTCTGTCTCCACCCGAGACTCCCTTGGGTCCCATACCTATCCTTCCCACACCTCCTCTGGGGAGCACTCACCCCCACATACACAACAGTGCCTGCCTACCTGAAACAGATGGCACCTACCTGAAGGTGATGGCATAGGAATTGGTCCCCTCTCGCTTCCGGATGAGGAAGGCTCCGTCTCGGGGAATCCGCATGAGCATGTCCTCTGCTTCCCCCCTGCTCAGCCTGTCATAGTACCACCTGGGCCCAGAACAGGACAACAAGCTGGTGAGAACCCTCCCAGACTGAGAGCCAGCAGGAGACAAAATACCAACATGCAGGGTCCCCTAGGCCTGACCGAGGAAACAGACATAGGAATTACACTGGGACTTCCCCAACCATATGCACCTCCAAAGACGGCGACTCCTATTCAATTTTCCTGTTTTATTTTACTGCAGCACTGGGGATTAATCTGAGGTCACATGCATGCCAGGCGAGCACTCTCCCGCCGACTACACCCTCGGCTTTGTGCTTTTCATTTCATTTGAGGCAGGATCTTGCTAAGCTCTTTTCAGACATGCTATATAACCCTAGCTGGCCTTGAACTTGCGATCCGCTTACAGCTCAGCCTCCCAACCAGCTGAGATTACGAGACTGAGCCAACATGTCTGGAAGGAAGGCAGACCCCCAGGAGTATGAGATCTATGCGAAACTTAGGAGGGTTAAGTCTTCTCATCTGTGCCCACCTGCCCAGCCCCAAAGGCTGACGGAGCTACAAAAGAGTGCCTCAGGTCATCGGGGACGCGGAACACAGGGAAGGTTCAGAAAGACTTTGGTTACTAAAGCTACTAGAGGACAGGTTTGGAAAGGCAAATGGTATGAATAAGAGATGATAATAATAATAATAATAATAATTATCCAGCTTCCTCCAAAACAAAAATGTTAGCAACCACCGGCCTAAAGATTTTCCTTGCATTTCTGGACTGTGTTGATCTCTTTGCCAGGCATGGCCTGCAATGCTCCTTAGTGGATAAAGAAACAATAAGAGCAGGCCCTCGTGACTGCTCTTCGGTTCCCTTTGATCACAAAAGGAGCCCTGACAAGCACAGACACAGAAGACTCAACCTAGCCTCTGAAATCAGAGCCCCAGACCTCAGGATGCTGAAAGAGAAGGAAGGGAG
>JAQHUG010000082.1:5799370-5828787 GCA_028555095.1 Dicrostonyx torquatus | reverse complement strand
CTACAGAGAAACCCTGTCTCGAAAAACCAAAAAAAAAAAAAAAAAAAAAAAAAAAGACAAAGAATGTGGATGCCATTTGTCCTTGTCCTAGAAATCTACCAGGTGCTACACTGAAGAGTTTTGGATTAACGGCTTTGGCAAAGGCTATTTCAAGACAGCCTAGTACTGACTGTGTCACATGATTAACAGCAATCGTTCTTACGCAGATCTACACTGAAAAGAAGCAAGCTGGACAAACGGAAACCAAGAGTGTATGATGTGAGGAGAAGAGAAGCACCAGGAAGTGCAACAGAGCTAAGTCCTGTGCGCAAGGAGAGAAAAGCCTGGGGCTGAATGGAATAATACAGCATCAGGGCAAGACCCACTTAGCTCAGCTTCCAACTTGTGAAACGGAATTACAGGAAAGCTAAAGCAATGAAGGGAAACTGAGGCAACCGTAACTGAATGAGAAGACCATGTTCCAGTTCCATCAATCAGAAGAAACTTGGCCATATGGTTATGGCTTCAGAGTCAAGATTACAGGAAAGGGGCTTCGGAATCTCCCTCCACAGCTAAGAAAAGCCGCTCAGGCGAAGAAGGGTATCAGGGGTGTCCCTGCATGGAGGCCCAAAGAGCCTGCCCCATGAAGCTGTGAGGGTGAAGGCTGGATTTCATCAGAGACCCCAAGATGTTGGAGACGCCGGAGCTGTGGGATCCCTGCCAAGGAGAGCGGCTAACAAGTGGAACCAGCCCAAGAGAGGGGAGTGTGCTGTATTCAAGAGGCTGAAAGGAGCTGGAGATCTGAAGACACTTTGACAGCAGACACGGAGATGCAGAATTCGGAGTTTGCCCAGCTGGTTTTTGGTCTTGCTTTGGTCCAGTATTTCCTCATTGTGTTTCCTTTGCTCCCTTTCAGAGTGGTAATATACATTCTGGGCCACTGTATACTGGAAGTATATGGTCTGCTGTTTTATTTTGATTTGTTTGATTTTGATTTTGATAGTTAGGAGATTGTCTTGAAGAGACTTTGGACTTTATACCAGTCTTGGGACTGAAAGACCACGGGGACTTTCGAAATTGGACTAAAGGCGTTTTGCATGATGAAATGGCTACATGCCTATGGTGGCCAGGGAGTGGAATGTGCTGGTTTGAATAAAAATGCCCCTAGAGGCTCATATTTTTGCACGCTTGGTCCCCAGTTGGGTAACTGATTGTAAGGATTAGGAGGTGTGGCCTTGTGAGAGTAGGTGTGTCCTCATTGGAGGAAGTGTGTCACTGGCCACGGGCTTTACCAGTCCCCGTTCCTGCCTGCTGCCATGCTCCCCACCATAACTATAATGGACTAATAGTCTGAAACTCTAAGCAAGACCCCCATTAAAGGCTTGTTTTTAAAATAAGTGTTGTCAAGCCAGGCAGTGGTGGCGCACGCCTTTAATCCCAGCACTCAGGAGGCAGAGGCAGGTGGATCTCTGTGAGTTTGAGGCCAGCCTGGTCTACAAGAGCTAGTTCCAGGACAGGCTCCAAAGCCATAGAGAAACCCTGTCTCGAAAAACAAAATAAATAAATGTTGTTGTCTTGCTTATGGTGTCTCTTCATAGCAACAGAACAGTGACTAAGACTCTAGTTGATGTTGGAGTGCCCAATCCACCATGAAAGGTGCCACCCCTGAGGACAAGGACCCGAGCTGTGTACGGATAACCGAACATGGGGAATAAGCCAGTAAGCAGCTTTCCTTCAAGGTTCCCGCCCCGACTTCTCTCAGTGATCCATCACAGTTGGGATGGGTAAGCCAAAGAAACCCAATGAAGACCCAAACTAGCATAGCATGCAAGCCTCAAGACCGAGTTCAGTCCCCCCAGAAGCCACACAAAGATGGAAAGAGACCTGACCGACACAACACGCAGACACATATGAGATGGTTACTTAATCCTGTGTTTCACTCAAAAAGCGCCACTAACAACCTCCCAGATGAGGAGAGACGAATGTAGCTTTCATGTCTCAAAGACACAAAGCTCATGTAGACGGAGCCTCCATGGAGGCCACTCAGCAGAGCCCTAGAATTGAGCCAGTGTTAGTTAGGCCTAATAAACAAGCTGGTGACATATTCTTGGCTTCAGCAAAACTGAGTTGCCAAAATGCCATCTTCGGATCAAAATGAAAGTGCATCTTAATTTTAAAACAGCCTGATGCATCTACGTAAGAAAAGGAGAAGTCGGAGGTTGGCTCTGTGGCTAGACTGCCTGCCTACCATGTACAAAGCCCTGGGTACCACCCTGATTCTATAACGTAGCCATGGCAACTCACTCTATAATCCCAGCACTCATGGGCTGGAGGCGGGAGGATTGGAAATTCAAAGCCAACTTTGCAGGGCAAGTTTGAGGCCAGCCTGGACTATAAGTGATACTGTCTCAAAAATAGCTAAAGTAATGAAAATATAAAACCCAGAGACGGCTATGAATAACTTGCTGGATTCTCTTCCAGAATGGTTTGATAGGGCTAAGTGAGTTATACTGTTTTCTTTTCATATACTTCAAAGTTCTGATCAAATTTATGGCCACAGAATTCCCTCCAGGAAGGTCAGCAAGCCCCACCCACCCCCGACACTGTCACCACAGCTCTGCATGGTTAAGACTATTTGCCAGGCTCCTAAAGTCATCCACCGTCGCTCTCATCTGTGCTTCTGTGACTCAATGGGAAGTTAAACCCTTACTGTGGGCTTCTCAGCTCTGCACCCGACTCAGAAACACAAGACGAGAGTCTTCTTACCGATTTTTGCTGTTCAAACATGAGTTTTTTATAGAAGAGATGGAACTGTTCGAAACTGAGTTCATCTTTCTGTGCACCGATTTCCTGTAAGGAGAAAAGGCAAAAGTGACTGCATACAGCTAGGTGTCCACCATCACTCCTCTGCCCTCCGCCTTCCACCCTCCGCACACAAACAGAACGGCTGGAGTCAACCCGCAACCCTCTGAACCCCAAATGCCAGTGATTCCCCAGTCTCCTGCCTGGAAGAATACATAGGGTGCCCACCGTTGAGACCCAGGGAACCCCAGGAAGGAAGAGTCTTGGCCAGTTTTCCAAGAGCCACAGGGGATGACTCCCATTTTCGGGGGTGGGAGATACTTTAGATTGCCAAATTCAGATATACTAATCAAGTACACATTTCTGACTAATGTGTTAAGACAGAAAATGTGTGTGTGTGCACGTGTACGCATGTGTGTGCGGACCTGTCCATGTGGCTGTATATGTGTGTATATGTGCACTCGTGCACACACTTATGTGTGTGTTGGGGTGGAAGTGCATGTATGTGCCTGTGTGTCGACATGTGTATGCATGTGTGCATACCTGTGTGTGTGTGTGTGCTGGTATGTGTGTGTGAAGGCTAACAGAAAACTTCAGTTGTCATTCCTCAACCAGCATCTACCATGTTGGGGTGTCTTTTGTGACTTTGGGGAGAGGTTGTTGTTTGGTTTGGCTTTTTGTGTCGTCCTTTTGTAAAACAAGGCTTCTCGCTGATCTGAAACACACCTAGATTGACGTACCAGAGATACATCTTTCTCAGTCCCTCCAGCATAGGAATGACAAGTACATGCCAACCATGCCTACTTTGTGTGTACACACATGCATGGTATGGACAGGGATGCCACACTGTGTGTGTAGAGGTCAGAGGACAATGTCCCAGAATCAATCCTCTCCTTCCACCTTTACAAGGGCTCTGGGGCATGAACTCAGACTGCCACGTTTGCAAAGTGAGCACCTTCACTCTCTGGGTCGCATCACCAGCCCAAAACCTAGCTCCTGTGTCATGAGTTCTGAGACCTGAACTCGGGTCCTCAAGGAATTGACTGGCTGAGCCATCATCCTATCCCTAAGATGTATTAAAAAGCCTAACCCACTCAGTCAAGACTCAGAGGTCCACCTTAACCGGCTGCTTTACGGCTTTAATCAACTAACTGGACTCTTCATTTGGAAACTTGGTTTCTTCATTTGTAAAACGACAGCACTATCGCCACCCTCATAGGACGTCTCAGAAACCAAGGCAGAATCTTCAAAATGCCTGACTCTTCAACTGCTTGAGAAAGCAAGACTGCATGGACGAGGCCACCGCTCAGCGGTTAACAACATGTACTGTTCTTGCAAAGGACCCAAGAACAGTTCCCAGCACCCACATCAAGTGGCTTTCACAACTACTGCAACTGCACCTCCAAGGGACCCCAACGCCTGTGCCTTCACATGCACCCACACACGTACATACCCACACATTCATATAATTGAAAATTGAATTTAAAAGAAAGCAAGATTGAGAATCACATAGGGATTAACGGCATTTATCTCTTCTCCCTCTCAATCTCTCAGATCCACTTTCTGCTGTAATGAGTGGAGAACGGGGTGAAAGGGCAGGTCCGAGGATGGCACAGTCCGCATCAACATGGTCTACTGTCCCAGGAGCTCACTAGTACCCAAAGGAATGCAGTTGTCCAGTAAGGGGAATCCCATGAATGGCAGCTGACACAAACACGGCTAGGTAAGCCTCCTGAGGGGGCTCCTGGGATCAAGTGTTCATTCCCTGACAGCATCTGTCTGTGGTGGGAAAGACACACCTTCACCAGCTCCATCTAGCCCTGCCCCACTGCACCCCAACCTTCAAGGGGCAGAGACGCCACTGGCTGTCCCACCCACAGCTCCCGTGCAGAAGAACACAACAAACGTCTGGGATGGGGGAAGGAAGGATAAACAGGTGGAAGAATGAGTGGTTGGAGAAAGAGGACAAAAAAAAAAAAGAGTCAGGCCTAATGAGAATTCTGGTAGGGCTTACATACAAAACACGATGGCAGATACCTCTGGTACCCACTCGAAGGCATCTGGCACAGCATTTTACAATGGGCCTGTGTGTTCCTGTTGCTAAGGTAAGAGGCTGTAGGAAGGACCTGGGAATGGTGACAGACAGACTAGTGGGGACAGAAATACACAGATGTTTCAAGTCACACAGTCCAGCAAGCTAGGCTCTGCTCGCTCCATCCTCGGCAAGTCCTCAGAAGGGCCCTCTGACAGCCACAGGGCTCCACTGGCTGGACCAGGGTTGATGAGCTCCAGAGGCACTGGACTTTGTTGGGGACCAATGCACGGAGCCCCAGGCCAGCATGGGTTTCTGAATGAGGCACTAAGCAGGTCTGAGTTCGAGTTCCCCCGGCTGAGCTTCGCAACTTACCACCAATTTGTCCTTGAGAAACTTGATGCTGTTCACTTTGAAGTTGACCAGGGGCAAGATGGCTTTCAGCTCTCGGAGGCTGATGCTGCAAAGAGAAGACCTCGGTTTCATCAGCCTCGGGGGTGGGTGGGAAGGGTGGCACAACCCATCAACACCCACCTTGGCACCCCTCCATGAGAAAACTAACTAGAAATAAGATACTTGGGGGCCAGAAGGAAGGGAGAGCCCAATGAGGCTGATCCCTACCCCTCGGCGAAGGTGGCAGACAAGAGTCACGTGGGAGACAGCTCTGGAGGCAACTCCTGGAGGAGACCCGATATGGGCAGAACATCAGGCATCCGAACAAGCTCAGAAACAAAACGCATGGGGTTTCAAAGTGAAGCAAACCAGAAAAGGGCAGGCGGCAGGACAGACAGTACTGCTGTGTGCCAGGCGCTCGTCATCATCCTCACCCAAGCCGTGGCTCCTCCCTACCCTACTCACCTCTACCTAGACACACAAACCAAGTTCTGGACCCAGGGTTCAGAGTAGGTGGGGGGCTGTGGCTCAAGGAGATGGAGGGGGATGGGGGTGGACAGTGCCAGCCTAAATCCAAACCAAATTCTACAACAGTCATCAAGCCAGAACACCTGAGAGTGGAATCTCCAGGAGCTGCTCCTGACCTTCTGGAAGTTTCTAATAAAGAGGGGAGCAAGGGTTAAAGAGGAAGTGGGAACGATGAAGGTGAAGCTGATGGCCCGTGGGGTGGGGCTCTGCTTCCTGAGGTCCAGCTACGTATTCTCCAGGTTCTCAGGCCTCATGAGGCAGCCCTGAGGGCCACCTCCATCGGGGAAACTGAAGCTCAGAGAGGCCTGCTGTCTGAGTAGTGTCAGTCCAGGGTCATTGCAACCCAGGCCACCCAGAACAGCCACAGTCAGTGGCCTTCTGGACACCAGAGATGAGGGTGCCAGACGGGTCCTTCTGGCCGGAGATCCAAGCTTCCAGCAGAGCTACAGAGGGCTGCACTGTCAAAGAAGGACCCTGCCCCAGGTATGGGCACAAAATGCACCTGTGTCCCCGTACTGTCAGCTTGGCCTTTGTCCTAATATTCAGAGTGTGATTCCACATATTGCTGCAGCCTCCGCCCGACTTCTTCCCACCGCTTCCATCACGCCCAGACGGTGCTGCCCTCCCCCCTCCAGCACAAACAGCACTCAAGGCTCTAACAGTGGGCACCAGGTCCTTGTGCGCACAGAGAAGTACTGAGGGATAAAGGAATGTTAAACACACAGGGCTGTCTCTTCAAGGGAAGAGATGTATAACCTGTTTTCTGCCCAGAAGGCTGGGAGTCGTTAACAGCCTGGTGACCTCTGCACTACCTGTGTGGCAGGCCACACCTGGCTCCCCAGACCCAGATGTTTATCTCGGTCACCTCCCCAGACCCTTATCTTTAGCACTGTTTCTCAATTTATGAAATCCATCTCTCTGGAAGGGGTCACATGTGCTTTACAAAGAAGCTTCAATGTAGTCATGCCTTAAGCTGTATCATACACACGGGACTGAGTTGTTTATCACCAGGAATCTTTTTTCCAAATTGTGCTGTACTTAATTAAATATGCCTAAAATAAACTGCCTGGTGTTAGACTCTCAATGTTTGAACAGGCACCAGCTACTGAGTCCTGCTGAACTGGACTTCCTTCTTCTCACGCAGATTAACGCTGATGGCCGCGCTGTTTGCAGAGACCCCAGCAAGCTCCCACCACTGGACACCCCCAGTGGGCCAAGAAGGCTGACTGCGCATAGAAGCCAGTGGACTACAGAAGGTCCCTCGCAGGGTAAGTGACACACCCTTTGGCCAGGGCAGGATGAAGACCGAGAAGCAGCAGGAGACACATGGCAAGACACAGAAGAGAAAGATTAAGACCATGCAGGTGAAAGAGGAAGAAATCAGAGGGTCCCCAGAAGGAGCCCAGGAAAGGAAATGCCCACATCTGGAAGCTGAGAATAAGGAGGGGACCCAAGAGTCAAGGCAGCTGCTTAGGGTCTGACTAAGAGCAGGCGCAGGGGGCGTGAGCACCCAGGACCCAAACACTCCAACCTGACACCTGTCCAAAGGCACCACTTCAGACAACAGAGGCATGAGCCAAAGGGCTCCTTCGGATTCTTCATGCTAGGAACAACTGAGGCCCCTTCCAGAACTCCCTCCCCTCCCCCACCTCCAACAACACCCATCCAATCCAAGCACTTCCAGGCAGCTAGAAGGAGGGAAGGCAGCAGCTCTTAGCTGTGCCACTCAACTGTCCTCCTCACAGGCCCGTCCCATGCCAGGGGCCCCCAGGACCCAGTGACAGGTCCAAGCATACAAAGGAGTCCTGACTCTCTGGAGAGCTGGTGGGTGGTGCCTGCATTCCCCCTGGAGTGTGAGCCAGCCTGCGGCCTGCACTCCCTGCAGCCATCAGTCTCTTCTCAGTCCCCAGCATCCGCTTCACCAGTAACTCAGATTCTATCCTAGGGCTCAACTGGAAACTAGTATTTTGGGGAACTCAAACGAACAAACAAACAGACAAACTTCCCCCAAGGGGCAGCTGACACCCCTTCCATGCAGATATCATCAACCATGCAGATCACCAGAAGGCTGAGCTGGGTCCTGGGATACTTCAAGGCCACTCCTTGAGTGGCCAGCCCCAGTGGAGGTCCTGGAATCTGCCTGCCACCCTAATGCTAAACAATCTCTCGGCCACAGCTTTTTATAATAATGATGACAACAGAGATTTCATGTGGAGGGTTTTCTGTAAGCCAAGCCCTGACCAGGCACTTTGCCATGTGACCTCACTGAATCCCATAAACCAACATCCAGCCCGGATGACATCGTGGCTCTTCATAGATAGGGAAACTGAGGAAGAATAAATCAATTACCCCAAATATCACACAAGTAGTTATATATATATATTGAGACAGGGTTTCTCTGTAGTTTTGGAGTACTGCTTATTGTCTGTCTGTTCCTGTCTCCCCCTCTTCCCACCCCGCCGTGTGTGTGTGTGTGTGTGTGTGTGTGTGTGTGTGCGAGAGAGAGTGTCTGTGTCTCTGTGTGCCTGTGTCTCTGTGTCTCTCTGTGTGTGCATGTCTGTGTGTGTCTGTATGTGTGTCTGTGTGTGCCTGTGTGTCCCTCTGTGTGCGTGTCTGTGTGTGTGTCTCTGTGTGCATGTGTCTCTGTGTGTCTGTGTGTGTCTCTGTGTCTGTGTGTCTCTCTGTGTGTGTTTGTGTCTGTGTGTGTGTCTGTATGTGTGTCTGTGTGTCTGTGTGTGCCTGTGTGTCCCTCTGTGTGTGTCTCTGTGTGCATGTGTCTATGTGTGTGTGAGTTGAGACAGGCTCTCACCACATAGTCCTCAGCATCCTAAGGGTGAGAACAACAGGTGTGTGTCACCAAACCTGGCTAACCTCACAGAACTTTCTAGGGTGATGCATATGTTCTGTATCTGTGTGGGTCGGCACATCAGCAGCCAACCACACACAGACACTGTGTTGGGGGTCCTGGGCCATCCACTGTATCTGTGACTAATTAAATGACCCATGTACTCAGCAACCCCTACATCCACTGTGTAGCTGAAGTGGTCTGCTTCCGGAAGCCATTTGGGGATCCAAAGTCAGTTCCCAAGGATATGTCAGAGTGAAACTTCTTTGGGTCTGTACCCCCACATCTACAACTCCGTAGAGGAGGCAGGGGGCTAGTTCACCATGCCCTTAAGGGACTGAGAATTCCTGTTCCTTGAGGACTTACTTCTCAGCCCTGGACTCCCTAGTGAAATCCTATGTCAAAAGGAGGAACTGGAACTGGAGACGTTACACTGGCTGCTCTTCAAGAGGACCTGGGTTCCGTTCCCTGCACATGGCAGTTCACAACCATCTGTAACTCCAGTTCCAGCGGACCCTACCTCGACTGCTTGGGCACCAGATATACACACAGCGCACACACACATGCATACATGCAAACAAAACACTCAGTACACATAAAATAATAAACCTCTTTTTCTAAAAAAAAATCCCATACCCAAAATGGCAACGAATCGGCACAGGTGTGGCCTCCAATATTAACCACACGAAACCTATTTGCATCCAGGAGCTAAGTGAGCTCTCCCTCTCCCACCTGCAGTGCTCCGCCTCCCACATCCCTGCAGACCCAACAGTCTTCCCTCAGTCCCAACAGAGCTGAAGAAGGAAGTCTGTTCTTCTTATGCAAATTCAGTGGTATCAGGTGGGGAGGGGCGGCAAAGATGGAGGGAAAGAGAGTGTTGGCAAGGATGAGGAAGAGACAGATGTGTATGAGGGTGTATGAGGGACTGTTGTGAGGACAACACCGTTATGGAAAATGGCTCAGGAGTTTCTCAGAATGTTAACCAGGCCTCACTGCTCCATCCAGCAGGAAGAGCGGGTACCCCAGTATAATGTGTGCACCACTAGCCACTATGGCAGAAGAAGTCCAAGAGTGAACAAGCTTCAGCATAGGATTCAGTCTCAAAAACTGAAGGCAATTCTGCTCCTCCAGAGACTGAGGCAAGAGGATCACAAGTTCAAGACTTGCTGCCTGGACAACCATGCGAGACCTCGTCTCAAAGAAAAAGTACCAAGGCCGCAGATATAGGGGAGGGCTTTGCCCACAGTGTGATAAACCCTGAAGACCTTACTCCAAGTGAACTCAAATCAGCAAGAGTGTGAGGGGCAGTGGATTACAGCTACATTTATAGGAGGCACCGAAAGGGACCGAATCGCACACAGCAATGATTCCCAGGAGCCCGGGAGGGAGGGGCTGGGGAGTCAGAGTTTAAGGAGAACTGTGACAATGAGATGGAACTCACAGTCAGCGCTGGAGATGCAATGTGACAACAGTTGCATAGCTCTCTGAACACAATTAACCCCATAGAACTGTGCACTTCCAACCCACTTACAGGTAAACATGCATGAGGCAGCTACAAACAGGCCGTCATCCTCGGCACACTGGGCTGCCTTAGGCAAGGGACTTGACTTCTCTGGGCCTCCCAGTCTTCACTGTGAGACAGGGGCCTAGCTCAAGGGTAGGCTGGGAGCCTTTGGTAGGTATGCGATGGGCTTCACACACTGGCTGCTGGCGAGCGAGTTCTCCCCAAAAGCCAGCTGCTACTCTTTTTGCCCCAGGAGAAATTGAGAAGCTGGACAGGGCTTGGGCCAAGGAAAACACCTAGAGTTCGAGCTAGGCCAGTCCATTCTTGCCCTTGGCAGCTCCTGGGTTTTCAGCCGGGAAACCAGGCTTAGTCAGGGACTGTAGGCGACAGGAAAGGGAGGGAAACTGGCCAGACTGCCCTTTCTGCTCTTCCTGAAGCACTTTGGTCAACGTTCCTTTTGAAATATCCCTGGAGCCTCCTGGAGAGGGTGGGGCTTTCCAATTCTCAGTGTTGACAAGCAGCAGGGACTGCTGGAAAGGAGCCGAGTGGGGAAGAAAATGGGTGGAGGCACAGCCGGGGACCACTGCCAGAAACAGGGCCCCTCTTGGCTGATGGGACGATGGGGTTCTAGACGGGATCTGGAGAATCCATCCTCCACAAGGGACAGGCGTCCATCTCTGCCCCAAAGAAGAGACAGAAGGAGACAACTCCATCACCATGGAGACAGTGGTGTCCAGAGCAGCACAGTCTCAGAGAAGACAGCATCCTAAGGCCTCAGTATGGAATAGTTCATAGCACCCTCTAGCTCCACCCTGGGACCACCAGAGGGCAGTCAGGTGCGGGGGGACATGAGATGACAGATGGAAGGAAGATGCAGAAGAAAGAACGCATGGACATCCGGGTTACAGGTCACAGATGCCCCAGCTGGGTACACTAAACAAGAGAGAGAAATTGGCAAGAGATGACGGCGATGCCCAATGAGAGCAAGTCATCTTCACGACCCAAGGACAAAACGGGAGAGCTGGTGTCTTTTAGCTCTGCTTCAAAGACGAAACCAAACATAAAAGAAAGAAAAAGAACTTGTTTGTTTGTTTGTTTGTATGAAACAGGGCCTCATGTGACCCAAGCTGGCTTCACACTCTCTATGCAGCAGATGACGACGGGGACCTTCTGACCCTCCTGCTTCATTCAGCCCTCTGAGTGCTAGAATGACAGGCACTCCACACTCCACGCGTCCATTCACGTTGGAGATCAAATGTGAGGCAAAATGAGACAAGGATCATAAAGAGTTAACACTGTCTGGCTGTTATGTTCTCCACATCTCTGTGAGGGACGATTTGGGATTCTGTTTTGTTTTGCTGCTTTGTTTTGAGGGGTTCAGTTATTTTATTTTATGTGTGTGAGTGTTCTGCCTGTGTGTATGTATGTGTGCTACATGTGTGCCTGGTGCCTATGAAGTTCAGAAGAGGGTGTAACGGCATCATGTACGATCATGGCTGAGAGTCAAACCCAGGTCCTCTGTAAGGGCGAAGATTGATCTTCACTGTAGAGCTGTCATTCTAGCCCCTGAGTAGCTTTTATCATTTCATCATTAATCAGAACCAGGAAATAAGCAGAAAGATGGTTAGTCACCAGCACAGAATGAAATGAAAATGCATGCAAAAGATCCCGTGGCTATCCATCCTTCAGGCTAACAAAGGACAAAGACGCAGCAGCGCAGCAGCGGAGGGAGTGGAGCAAGGGGACCACAGCGGACCACAGCTGGAACTCTACCCGCGGTTTTCCTAGCAGCGTCTTTTCTGGAATTCACACCACATCAGGAGCCGCTCTACATCCGCCAATAGGGAAATAGTTCCTAGGTTAGCACTGCCTTCACCTAAGGAAAAACCCAAGCTGAAATCTGTTTTAAAAAATCCAGGCCTGGAGGTGTAGGTCTCTCAGACCAGCTACTCAGGGCACTGAGGCAGGAAGACTGAAAGTTCAAAGCCAGTCAGGGCTACAAGAGAGTTAGAGGTAGAGGCCAGCCTGGACAATATAGTAAGATTCTGTCTCAAAAGAAAAAGGAAGAAGAAGGCTACTAGAGATATTGCTTTGTGATAGAGGGCCTGCCTAGAATCTATCAGTGAGGGGTTGGAGTCATGGCTCAGAGGTAGAGTGACCTTAGGTTCAATAGCAGGTACAGACAGAGGGGGCAAAGGGAGGGAAGGAGTAAAGGTAGAGACAGAGAACTTGAGGGAGCAAAGAAGGGAGGGAGGAGAAGGGAGGGAGAGAAGGGAGGAAGAGAGGGAGAAAGTAGGGGAGGGAGAGAGGAAGGGAAGAAGGAAGAAAGGAAGACAGTGAGGGAGGAAAGAAGAGGGAAGGAAGAGAAGAAGGAGTGAGAGAGGGAAGGGAGAGAAGAAATGAAACCCAGTCTCTGACACAGAGCCCTGTGTGCTGACACGGTTCTATCTGCCTGGGACTGTGAGATGCACTGAAGGCATGTCATAGCATCTTTCCCCCAGCCCTTGCTGCCCGAGGACCAGTCTCTCCCAGGCACACGATATTTCCTGGGTTCCCAGGACCTGGAAGGTGTTCCAGTCTTCTTCACCTCTGCAGCTGGACTGGGGCTCTCCATCACGCAGACGATTTCATCACCATGGATCCCAGAATCTGAGATCCTTTCCACTACAGGACATGTACCAAACGCACTCCCCAGACACTAAAACAAGCAAGTATCGGCGTTCAAAGAAAACTGCCAGGCTGTTAATCGTCCTTACCTGTTTCTTCTGGTTTGATCTACTGAATAAATCTGCTTTCTCAGCCAACTGCAAAGAGATTTGGGGTCAAAAGCAGAAAAACGTCAGAAAACAAGGCAAGTCCAAAGAGCTCCGAAGAACAAAGTCACCAAAACGAGAAGAGGGTCCCAACCCCTTCCACAAGGCAGCTTGGGAGCCAGCCTCCCCATAGCTGAAGACCCCTCTCTGAACCCAGAAGGCCTGTTCACGCATGAGATAAAGTGGGGTCTCCATACAGAACAACTGCCTGCCACTAATTCCCAAACAGCTGAGGAGAAAGTGACCCAGCCCGGAATCCTGTGCACATGTGTCACGCTGAACTTGCCACCGTGGGGTGGCTGCCTCCAGACTCAGCTTCAGTCTATTTCATCCATCTTTAAATCCTTGCAGGAGAAAGACCTACCCTTCACACATACATGTATGCACAGACCCACACACAGATGCCTGTATACATGAACACATGCATACTTGTATGTGTGTCTCTGCCTTGTACGTGTGTATATGTATATACACATACACTGTGAACACATGCACAGATACACAAATATATATATACATATGCAAATGCGCTCACACATACATGCACACACACATAATAGGCATATAGAAACACAGAATGAACAGATATTTAAATGTATGCAGATATACACAGAAAGAGTCATACGCACATGCACAACTACATACACCAATAGGTGTTTCCACTCGGCTACCCTGCTCACACCAAAGGCCAGGGCTAAACACTAGGGGGAGAGAGACTCTCATCTGGAACACTGGAGGATCCTAAGCCACTAACCAGTACTGCCACACAGGGTGCTGATGAACATGAAGCCTGAATGTCCGTCGCATTTGCTCCCTTTGGTCTACATTCCCAAAGGCCCCAGAAGAAAGGTGTGCACCTCTCAATCATGGTGGGAGTAGATGCGCTCATCGCTTCCTGATGAAGGATCTTCAAGCCAGAGAGCCACTTCATCGCATCCTCCTTTGAGTCGGCTGTAGACAGAACGGGAGAGAGAGGACTGTAGTGGCATTTCATTTGCGTCTTAATAAACAGAACTTGCCTGAAGATCAGAAAAGTAAAACAGCCACACTGGCAAGACTTACAGACCAGGCAGCAATGACACACACTTTTAATCCCAGTAGCTTGCCCTAGAGACTGGGCAGTAGCGGTGCATGGCTCTACTCTCAGAACTAGAGAGGATTTTCAGATGGGAGGAGACAGCTCTTAGCTTCAGTCTCATTCAGAGGTTTCCTGGAGGCAGAATCACCGTTTTTGAGGTGAGGTAGAGGTAAGAGCCAGTGGCTGGCTATTTTGCTTTTCTGACCTTCAAGTCGAACCCCAATATCTGTCTCTGAGTTTTTATTAATCATGCTTGAGAGGGCGTGTGAACTCCTGGGTGACTTCTGTTTCCACTAGAGGCTGGAATCCAGGACCTTGTGAATGGTATCTCTACCACTGAGCTATAACCCCAGCTCACTCTTCAGCTTTTTGATGGATACACCACAAGGATGGCCAGAAATCTCATCTCCACATATGTGAGTCGATATGTTCTCAAATGTGTGCTATATGTACATATGTGCTGTGTGTATATTGTATGTTATGTGTACAAGCATTGTGTAGTATGTGTATGCAGTATGCATGTGAATGCACTGCATGCGTATCTGTGTGTGTGTATTTCCATGTGTGTTATGTACATACATCAAAGTGCGTGCTATACATAGGCATCTGTGGTACGAATATGCATATATATTATGCTATGTGGAATCAGGCTTATTGTGCATATGTGCTTGTGCATATGTGGTGTGTACATGCACATATGTATTGTGTGTGTGTCATGTGCATGTGTTGTGTACATAGTTGCTGTATTCACAAGTATGTGCTGTAAACATGTGCATGTGCTATGTCCATGCATACATGCACACATACATGCGTGTGCATACATAGCTGTGCTATGCACGTGCATGTATATGTATGCTACGTATGTTTGTGCACATGCATATGTGTAGCTTTGTGTTCTGTGTGTATAAGTGTGCTGTGTGCATACATGTACACTGTGTGCCTGAATGTATATGTATGCTATGTACATGTATAGAACATGCATATATGTGTGTATTATGTGTATGCGTGTTCCATATGTATGTATGCATGCATACTCTATTCTATACAGGTATGTGTAAATGCTGCATCCATGTGTGTGCTTTGTGCATGCATCCATGTGTGCTGTGTACATGTGTGCACATGCATATATGTGTGTTCTCTGTGCCTGCATATGCACCCAAGGTCTCAGGACAGTCCATCCAGATCAGTCTTTGCTGTGCAGCAGCTGCTACAGGAGAGCAAGTGACATCTTTGTCCAGCAGAGCCTAGCCTGCAGTGACCACACTAACCACCTTATTCGACCTCAGCTTGAGCCAGGCTGACACACAGCACACTTCTCACAACATCCCAAGCAGAAAGCCACGTCATGCAAGCCCCCAGTTCACAGCCAAGCAAACTGCTGCTCAGCAAGGTTAAATGTGTGCCCAAGACACAACTAGAAATCAGCAGGGCTGGAACTCGAGACGAAGCACCAAGAACGCGTACAGACACGAGTATCCTCTCCCAGAGATCGCTCAGCAGGAAAAGGAGGCCCAGGGAGGGAGATGAGCAGACAAATGTGCACCCACTTGCCAAACTGAGCGTGCTGAGGACGAACTGGGTGCCGTAGAAGATGGTGAAGCAGCAATCTCCCTTGTGGCGGGAGACCGAGGACTTGGCTCGCTCAAAATCCTTGGAGTTCTTCCCTGGACGGATTTCCTTTATCTCCATGATGTCCACTGAAAGGAAAGCAAACACAAGTCCATTAGAATCACCAGATCACTGCAGAAGAGGGTACAGCCACCCCCTGCCACCCAGGCACCCAGAAGACAGCTGTGAGTCCATCTCTGCACTGGAGTCCCATCTGAGCTCAGGGCCCACTCCTCGAGTGTGAACAGGAAACCAAAAGCCACCAGGTATCTGCCACCCCCAATCAGCCCAGGAGGAGGAAGGGTGCTGTGGTGGTTTGAATAGGAATGGCCCTCTTAGGCTCATGTGTTTGAATGCTTGGCCCACAGGGAATGGCACTACTAGGAATGGAACCCTGCAGCAGGCAGGCACATCTCACAGAGTGATTCTGCCACCTCAAGCACAGAGCAACACAGAAACCGATTTGACCTAAGACTGGGATAAGAGCCTAGGGTCGTGGAGACAGACTCCACATTCCTGGGGCCATCCAATTCACAAGACATGACACAGCTGGCACTCAGGCTGTCTGAGCCAGCCAGCCTGAGATTGTCACACAGCCTCCTCATCAGAGCAGTGGCTTCAGGCAGTGATGTCACTTTGCCAGCCTCTGTTTTGTCAAGGATAGGCACGACATTACTCGGACACAGGACTTTACTGAGGATGGAATGAATATGTCTGTATGTGTATGTTCCCAACTATGACAGCACCCAACCATCGTCAGGAGATGGCTGGAGGAGTTCAGATAGGATCTCAATATGTAACCCAGACTGGCCTCAGGTTCACAAACCTCCTGCCTCAGCTTTCCAAATACTGAGATTACAGGTATCTGTCTATGCCTAACGACACCTAATAAGTTTGACAAAAAGTGTAGAAACTTCTATGTGTGTGTTACCTACTCATTCTTAAATTATTAAGACAGTTGAACAATGATGGGCAGGAGTCATTCAATGAATGAATGACTGTATGAATAAATAAATGAATATGATACAGTGTAGGGCCAGCAAGATGGCTCAGCAGGCTAACCACCTGCACTCAATCCCAGAACCTACACAATGGTAGGGAGAGAAGTGACTTCCACGAGTTGCCCTCTGACCTCCAAATTGACACTCTCACTTCTCACTACCTGGGTATCAGCATTGCCATCTGCCCAAAAATGCATCCTCCAGACCTCAGACCTCCAGACGGAGGTTCAAGTGCAGGCACCAATGCAAGCAGTGAGGGCTTACATCTGCAGGCAGCAAGGGAGACACGCCCCCACTGTTCTGCACGTTAAAGATGATCCTGTAGCAAAGCTGGTGCCCACTCTCTGGGTCCCTTCTGACTCTTCACGCTCAGGTCTAATCAGCCTGGCATTACACTAACAGAGCTGAAATTCAGTTGGTGTTTTGACAGATTGTCTCATTACCGTTTCCATGACAACACAAAATAGAGAAAGCACAGAAGAAAATGGTAACTCAGAACCACTACTGTACTCTGTGTGTGTGTGTGTGTGTTACATGGATATGTACACGATCATGAGTATGCACAGTGGGGGGTGCCCGTGTGTGTGCACATGGTGCACATAAAGGTCAGAGGTCAACATCAGGCATTTTTCTCCATTGCTCTCCATCTTTCTTCTTAAACAAACATTTATTTGTTTGTTTATTTAGGTGTGTCACAGCATACGGACAACTTGTAAGAGTCAGTTCTCTCCTTCTACCATGTGAGTCCCAGGCACAGAATTCAGGTTGTCAGGCTTGGGGGCAAAGACCTTTACCGTCTGAGCCATCTCTCTAGCCCTCCACTTCATTTTCGAAATTTATTTTTAATTTTACATGCATGCCTGCAGTGCCTGCGGAGGCCGGAAGAAGGCGTTGGATCCCTGAAACTGTAATTACAGGTGATTGGGGGTAACCTTGTGGGTTCCAGGAGCCCAACTCAGGTCCTCTTCCAGAGCAGCCAGTGTTCTTAACCACGGAACCATCTCTCCTGAATTTGGAGCTCACCGGCCCAGCTAGACGGTGGGCCAGGGAGCCCCGTGGATCAGTCTCTGATCTCCCAGCATTGGGGTTCTAGATATGCAACCTGCGCCCAGATTCCACATGAAACTCGAGGCCTCATGCTTACACGGCAAGCACCTCCGGAACGAGCCGTCTCTCAGCCCTTCCGACATTGTGTCTGCACATGTGACGTTGGGTGGTGGCAGCTGTAATAAAACTCCTCACATAAACAGCCTAGGGCAGAATGGGTCATTTTGGCTTCTAGTCTCAGGTTTTACTCCCTCATGATGGGAATGGCATGTCAGAGCAGAGTGGGGGGTGGGGGGGGAGACACACGATGGACAGACATACAGGCAGGCAGACAAGCAGACGAGAACCCAGGCAAGAAACAATTCTCAAGGGTACACCCCAGTAACATTCTAGCTAGGATCCACCTCCTAAAAGTTCCTAGAACCTTCCAAAAGAATACCACCAACTGGGAAAGCAAGCCCTCAGTACATGAGTCTATGGGAAAGGGCACTTCCCATCCAAATCGTAACACATGCCCAGTAAAAAGGTCACTACAGCCTCAAATAGTCTGGAATTAGATGCTCTCTAATTGTGGAGAGGAAATGGAGCATCTTACATAGTCTACTCTGAGCGCTAATCGATGCTGAGAAAACGGGTCGGGTGCTCACACAGAGTGACAGTCCTGCTCCCTTCGTATTATGAATATGATGGAATACATTGCTAGGCCCCACAAAGTTGCCATTCTTCATGTTCTCAGAAACGTAATAGATTAACGGCTGGGGAGATAGCTCCATGGGTCATGCACTTGTTACGCAAGCATCAGGACCTGAGTTCAGATGCCCAGCACCCACATAAAAGCTGGGTGTGGCTACTTGCATCTGTAACATTGGCCCTGGGGGTTAGAGACAGGCAGGCCCCTGGGGCTCACCAGACAGCCAGCCTAGATGAAAAGGGAGGCTCTGGGCTTAGTGAGAAACTCTGTCTCAGAGAGAATAGTAAGACAAGAGGCAAGCAACTGATGTTGATCTCTGGCCTCACAACAGGCATGCTCGCACAGATGCACACGCATGCACATGCACGCATGCGCACACACACACACCACAAAGAAATAAATTCAGTCCAGCCAAGGAGAAACAGCCATATTTGCACATGTGTCTACAACAGCACAAGAAGGAAGGCACAGCAGGTGACACACACACACACACACACACCCGTTTCCTGACAACAGTTACCAATAATGGGAAGGATATGGGCAGGATGGTCAGGGGTCACTGTCTGTGCTGGTGGGGATTTCTGCCTAGGGCCCAGTTAGCAAAACCGCCACCTGCCTTTGCGAAGCAGGCTAAGGGCAGCTGAGCTCGGACTGTGTGTTCTTGTGTGGTGGGGCTCCGTGGCCGAGCTTCCTGCTTGAAGAAATAAGATAACAGCCACAAGCGAGGCCTGGTCTTTGCATGTCCCGCCCCTTCCTGGCATCATCTCGGGTCTTCGCCGGGTCCAGATACCCTCCCGACCCTGGTTCCTGGAGTTAACCAGCCTCTCACTTCCTGCTCTCCCTACCCTTGGTGGCGGGGTTGGGGGGGTGTCCCCATTGCCACTCTTCTTCTCTGTCCCTTGCCTTATATCGTCCACCTCTGGCTGCCCTGTCTGAGATGTGAAATTCTGTCCTCATACCTCAGCCTCCTCACCAGGCATGGTGGCTCATACCTACTAGCCCGATGCTCAGGAAGCTGAGACAAGAGGATCAGAGGAGTTCAAAACCAGCCTGTGCTACCTGAGAGCCTGCTTCAAAAACAAGACAACAAAACGCCTTCTTGTCTCCTTGCTCCTCCTGGAGGGGCCCCTTGGGGTATCCAAACCCTCACACCCAGAAGGTGTGACCTACGCCTGACCTTAAATGGCACTATCTGCCAACAAACAGAATCTTCAAGACACAGTCGAGGGGGAAGACGGGGAGAGCTGGACAGCTGCACACGTGTGCTGTGACCCCTCCTTGCCAACTCGTCATTTGCCCACCCTTGTAGTCCCAGCACCACAATGAGCCAGCACAAGGGACGTCAGGATGAAGTGACAGACGAGGCTCTGCCCCGGAAGCCTGTTGAGTGCGCATGTGTTTGTCTGGCCCAAGCCTTGAAGATGGGCTCAGGCTGGGAAGAGAGGAGAGAGCCCGTGAGGGCATCCAAAGACCCCAGTTCAAACCCCAGCTCCGCTTTCCACCCTTCTGTGGGGACCCGGCTTGGCCATCTCCCTATCTCAGTTCTACACAGATGGTGACTTTGTTCCACGACTCTGAGAACCAAAGGAAACAAGCCTTGGCCCCAGGAGGTATCTGTCTAAGTTACTTCAGATACTGGGCAGACGCTCCGCTCCGTTCCACCTCTCAACTGCTCCCTCCACTGCCCTCACTGTGCATAAGGAGACCCAGCGCTGTGACACCTCAGTCAGGGATGCTGCTTAAAGAAAGCAAAGGTGCCAGGGTGATTCACATGTAATTGTGTCTTGTCACACCCTGGAGACCAATCTAGCCCACAGCAGTCAGGAGCAGCCTAGAGATCTGGAAGCATCTACAAGACGTGGGCTTAAAGCCCAGCTCTTTCTGTCCTGGCTGTGTGGCCCAGGGTAGGTCACTTTCTTCTGGTTTCGCTGCCACTGTTAGATAGAGCCTTCTGAATGAAGTCTTAGATATTAAAAATTACTTGGAAACTGGGGCTGTAGCTCATTGGGTAAAGAGTTTTGACATACAAGTGTGAGGACCCGAGTTCAATTCCCCCAGAATCCACATAAAAAAAGTCCAGTGTAGTGATGTATGCTTCTAATTCCAGCACTGAGGAGATGGAGACAGGAGACTCCGTGAGGCTCACTGGATACCCAAGGTTGTCCTCTGACCTCCATATGTGTAAGTACGCACGCACGCACGCGTGCACACACACACACACACAACACACACACGCACACTCTTAAGCACTAAGGATGGAGAGGAAAGGCTGCTCTTAGTTAAAAACAAGAGACACTCATTTCAGAAGCTGTGCAAAGAGCCCAGGTGAGACATGACCCAGGCCTCCTGTTTCCATGTAGAGTATGCCGGTAACCACGCTCACAGGAGCCTCGTCCACATAGCGGTGAATGCTTATGTTCCTACAGAGGTGTCAGTCCCTGCGTGAGTCCGAGGTGACAGAAGCTTCCCGCCACCCTGTCCTCTGCCCCAGCCATACTCTGTCAAGGCAGAGGCAGGGACACTTTCTGATGGTGAACCCGGGATAAGTCCGGCCACGCTGAACTTCTTGTCCTTTTCTGGTTCTACCAACCCCTCCACAGCCACCTGCCTTGCTCTGCTTTCTGCCGCTCGCGGAGGGCAGGCTACAGGCCACCTGTGAGCACCCAAGAGTGCTGGAGACGGAGTAGGCAAGGCAGAGACCAGGGCACAATTCCAAGCCTGCTCTCCAGGCAGCTCACTGAGCACAGAGCCCATGATCCCGGCACACTCTAATAGGTGTCTTCCACTCCTTGTGTCTGGACTGGGGATGCAGTTCAGCTGGCAGAGTGCTTGCCTGGTATGCACAGGGAGGGCCCTGGGTTCCAGGCCAGCAGACCATAAACTGGGCATAATGATGCATACCTGCAATCTCAGCACTTGGGCGATTAAGGCAGGAAAATCAGAAGTTCAAGGTCATCCTTGGTTACTAGTAAGTTTGAGGCCAGCCTGGACTACACGATACTCTGCCGCTTCCTACCCAACACCTCCCTCATTTTTTTCTTTCCAGCTCAGTTGCTTGCAAGTTCAGGAAGGAAGAGGTGCTTTCTCCTCTGGTCACTGACAGAGACATCTCAGCCCAGAGGAGAAGGAAGCCAATGTCCCTGTGTAAGACCCACTGGTAGAAATAGAGGTCAGAGCAAGGTCATCTGGAGAAGGAATTGGGTCAGGGACTGGGAGAGCAGTCTAGATTCAGGCTGGGAGATGACACCACAGAGATGTGATTATGTCCTCTCCATTTGTGTTGTCCACACAGCAGAAGATATCTTTTAAAGAATCAGCCAGGCCGGGCGGTGGTGACGCAAACCTTTAATCCCAGCACTCGGGAGGCAGAGGCAGGCAGATCTCTGTGAGTTCGAGACCAACCTGGTCTACAAGAGTTCCAGGACAGGCTCCAAAGCCACAGAGAAACCCTGTCTCGAAAAACAAAAACAAAAACAAACAAAAAAAAAGAATCAGCCAGCATTTCAGCAGCTGAGGCCGTATATATACAGCTAAGGGCAAACAGTTCCTTAAGTAAACACACGACTCAGTCTCTTCCTGTGGATACAAACTTCTACGCATGCCGCACGCTATAAAACTGAACCATCACTGGGACGTGAGTTCCATTCCTGGTGACCACGTAAAAGCCAGGCACAGTGGTGTGGAACTGTAGCCCCGGCACCTGGCGTACAGACAGGTACAGCCTGCCAGCTGCTCAAGCTAAGTCGGGCGCACCCAGGCTCCGAAACTAAGACACAAGAACTGGAGACATGGCTGAGAGGTTAAGAGCATTTGTTACTCTTGTAGAGGACCAGGGTCTGGTTCCCAGCACCCAGATGGTGGTTCACAGCTATCTATAACTCCGGTTCCCAGGGGATTCCAGTGCCCTCTACTGGCCTCCATAGGTACTACATGCACATAGCACTTGTAAATGCAAGCAAGCAAAATACACATATACATGTATAATAATAAATCTTTAAAAGAAAATAAGGTAGAGAGTGCTATATAAAGACACCTGCCTGATACCGACCTCTGACCTACACACACACACACACACACACACACACACCTGGCCATGACACCTGACCCTGAGTTGCTCCTCAAGGCACAGAGGATTGAGTTCTCATCCCTCCACTGGCTACTTCTCTGTTCCTGAAGCTGACTCCACCCTCCACCCTTTAAGGACCACACTATTTCCAGCAAGGCCAGAAATAGATGCTCTTGTGGCCTCCTGATAAGGAGGATGCTGGAATCCAGAGGAAGTGCCTGCAGGAGGGCCAGAGCTGGCCTGGCACTGGGTGGTCTTTGGGAAAGGGCATGGTCTCTGAAACTAGCTGGGAACACAGTCGTGATGGGCACCAGGATGGCCGGGCATGCTGAGCTATCACAGACGTGGAAAGTTGGGGTCCCGTCTCAAAGGCACCCTCCACTGACCTCGGTCAACCAGTGGCCCTATGTACCACACACATACATGCACGCAGGCACGCACGCACACAGTCTTTGAGACTCTGTGGTCTTTACAGGAAAAGGAAGGTTCTTAGAACACTGACCCTTATCTCTGTTTCTACCAACAGACACAGAGAACTCTCTACTGCTTTGTCTCCCGTGGACAGCGTTGCTCCTCATCTTCCTTCCCAGGACCTGCCTCTTGGTGCCAGAGAAAACCAAAGAGGAGAAAGGGAACCCTCATTAACTCTGGGCAACACAGAGGGTTCCTGTTACTTGTGTCCATGTGTAAGGCTACGTTATCCTCAATACATCACACGTGGGGAAACTAAGGCAGACAGGAAATGACCCACTCTAGGTCACATTGATCAAGCCAGAATTTGAACCTGAATGATCTAACTCCAAATCATATTACTTCTTTTTTCAGTACTAGGAGTTGACCTCAGGGCTTCACACATGCTACGTAGGTAAGTGCTCTATCACTGAGCCACATCCCCAGCCCTGAAGTCAGGACTCTTCCTTAACTGCTTGCCAGGGAAAGAGGACATTAGAAGACAAGACCCAAAATCCTCTCCCCTGAAGCTTCTCATGGCTGCTCATATCCAGAAAGTCTTAGCTCCAGAAATGAAAAAGTCCTGTGGTTGCTACAGACACACACACATACGTGCACGCATGCATGCGTGCACACACACACATACATGCATGCACACACATACACATGCATTCACACACACACACATACACCAACAGAGAGAAAATGGTTCAGCAGGATAGGGGTGGCTCTAGGACCTGGAGACCCAGGGTTCAGTCCCACCTCCACTCACTCTCTATGTAACTTTGAAGAAGCTGCACTTACTCTCCCAGCACCCACATCATGAGAGGACAGTGGAAGACCCAGCAAAGTCCCCAGGGCATGAAAACCCTGAATACCATGGATTCAAAGTAAAGATGGTTCTAGCCTTGACCTTTGTGGTCCTGGAGACAAAGTATAAATAAATGGCTAATACTAAAGGTTGTATTGCACTTTCCCACACCCCCCAAAAAAAATACATGTATGTCCTAACTCCCAAGACCTATGAATACAACCTTCTTTGGAAATACAGCCCTTGAGGATATAGCCAAGGTAAGACTGGATCATGTTAAAATAGGCAGAATGAGGATTAGTGACTAGCACCTTTGTGAGGAGAAAGAAGGCAGGTGTGGTGGCACATGCCTGTCATCCCCGCACTCAGGGAGGGCTGATCAGGAAGACCAACAGTTCCAAGCCAGCTTGGGCTACAAAGTAAGTGGTAAGTTCAAAACCAGCCTAGGATATAGAGGGAGACATAGCAAGAGACTGTATCTCAAAGAAGCAAGGGCTGGGGAGTAGTTCCGGAGCAGAATGCTTGCCTAAATTGTGCCAAGCCCTCCCCAAAGGAGGGAAATTTGAGCCAAGTCACACACAGCTGGAAGAGGACCATCTGCTGACAGAAGCAGAGATGGAGAGAACATGTCACACCAAGGACGTCCAGCCATCGCCAGAGGTGAGCAAGGCAAGACAAAGCTTCTCCAGGTCTTCAGGGGACCACAACCCTGCCAGCACCTCCAGACCAGAGTGAGAGAAAGAACCACCCAGCGGCACGTGTGGACACCACCATGGTCCCACAGAACGCTCTAGATACTTCTGTAATTGACAACTGTGACTCAGTTCTCTGGGGGTGGGCCTGGCCAAAGCATCCCGCTCCGTGCCCTCAGCAGCCCTATGACAGAGTCATTAGGACACTCATTTGCAGATGTGAAAACTACACTACGAGCAGACAAGAAGTTTACCCAAGGTCACACACTCCAAGACAGAGCACACACCCAAAACAAGGAGGCGGCGCCGTGGGGACCCCACTTCCTCTACCTCCCTCTGCCGAGAACCGCAGTGTCCTGGAGACCAGGGGAGCAAGGCACTTTCTCTCTGTACCCGCAGGGTCAAATCCAGGCTCTAGAGAGCAAAATGATGCAAAGACTTCATGAGAAGACTCCATCCAGGTCCTAAGCAAAAACTTCCTCCTCACTACCCAATAGAATTCAGAGTAAGCTACAACAAAATCAACCAAAACACACCTCGGCTCAGCACCTAGGAGGCTATGGGCTGTCAGGGAGCTGTAAAAGGACAGCCTCCTTCAAAACATACCTGTCCAATTATCTTGTAAATAATTACATGTACGCCCATAGATTAGCACCACTGACTACTTAGGCCATTGCTTCCTTGTGCGCTGAGCAGTGGTCACTGCAAAGACTCTTAGCTGCTGACCATGGGACCGAGAATAAGTCGCTGTGGAGTGCCTAACCTTACACGAGACATCTACAGCATTCTCTCCAAGGCTCAGGCAATGTCATGGGAGCAGGGGGCAGACAGTAAGAACCAGAGGAGGGGGAGAAGCGTTTCTGTCTTTGGGTATGAGACAGCCATTGTATAAGAGTTGTGAATCCCTGTACAAGACCTGCACAAGATTGCACCCAACATTCTATCATGGAGGGGGTGGGACTCACATTGCCACACCCCTCCCCGGGGTGGGGGTGGGGTTATAGGCAGCTAATGGTTGCTGGGGAAGGAGAGACCTTTTCTTTTTTCTTTTATCTTTTTCCTAAGATAGGGTTTTACTGTGTAGTCCTGGCTTTCCAGGAACTCACTCTGTAGACCAGGATGGTCTTGAACTCACAGAAATTCACCTGCCTCTGTTTCCTGAGTGCTGGATTATAAGCATGTGTCACCAAGCACAGTGGGGAGACATTTTCTTTACTGGTATGCCTATTGGTCAGGCAGATTCTTATGTTTCTGGGTACAAGTTCTGACCTCTATAAGTTACCCTAATTAAACTGACTATGTCACACACACACAAAAGAAATGAAGAGAGGAGGGAGCAGGTGAGCACAGGACAGGTATGGGGGATGAGAGAAGATATGGGAGTGAATGTGAGGGGAAAAAAAAGAAAACACTAAATTCATGTATAAAAATGCATAACTAATATTGGCCAATAAAAATTAAAATTTTATTAAAAAAATAAAAAGAAAGGTTCTTGGAGATGACAGGTGGACCTCCAAGAAAGATTTCCTGCCATCCTCAGACTTCACCCAAGCCTGCTACTCAGGTTTCAGGGTCCCTCAGTCCCAGGAAAAGGCCTTTCCAGAGACCCTCCGCCACTCTGAGATGTGAAACTCTTCACTCCTTCCATTTTGCAGAAGAGGAAACCGGCTTGAGCAGGTTGGACAAGCTCTGCCTGATCCCTGCTGGTCTAGAGAGAGCTCAGCTCCTGTGCCAAGACACGCACGCCCACGGATGGATGGATGGATGGTCATTCCATCAGCAGCCTGGAGAATGCACAACGCTGCCAAGGTCAAGTGCCAGCCAGAAACGTCTGACTTGGACAGAGAACAGACAGGGCCTTCCTTGAGGTAGATGCCAGTTCCAGCCTCCCCAGCCCCTTCATCTTCCCGCCAGCCCCTGAGAAGAAAGTCCCTTTATCTAGGGCCACCCCCAGAAGGTGTAGCCATGAAGTCAGGGCCACCTGGTTGGGTTTGGATGCCAAAGCAATCAAGGTGGTGGATAGATCGCCCCACAGTGAAAGATTCGAAGACGGGATGAGCAAGGCCATTTCCTCACCCTCCCTGTTTTCAAAGGGACTCCCACAAGGCCTCTCCAAACACCTTGGGGTGAACGCATTAAGACTGACGACAGCCAGGTCCTCTCCTTAAAGCCAAGGAAATCTCTACGAGTGAGTATGAACTCCAAAGGCCACAGCCAGTCATCTGCTAAGTCAAGTGGGATGTGTCTCTCCCCGCTGTTTCAGAAGTCTCCAGCTGCACTGGGAAAGGCCACGCTGGCTCGGGAACCTGAGGCTGAGAAACATCTACAAGAAAAGGGCGCCGATGAGGTGTGGGAAGAGTATAGAAGAAGGCATGGTCTCTGGGGGATCAGCTGGAGTTCTCGTGACCCAATCCCCCACCCAAGCCACTGCATATGTAGCTCCCTGAGACTGGGAAACCTTGCGGGAGGGGGACACGGATCTTACTAGTTTTATCTTTTGGAGTGGCTTGTATGTGTGTGTGTTTTGTATGCAATAGTTAGTGTGGGTATGTGCATATGTGTGCTATATGTACTGCTGGGTGCAGGTGTGTACGTGTGTGTGCACATGTATGTCTTGTATGCACTAGTGTGGGTGTGTGCATGTGTGTGTGCAGGTGCATTTGCACATGTGTGGAGGCACGAGGTTGACATCAAGTGTCTTCCTCTATTGCTCGTTTTGAGACAGGGTCACTGACTAACCCTGAAACTCTTCAGTTCGGCTTGGCTGGCTGGTCCGTGAACTTCAAGATCCGAAGTCTCTGCCCCTTCAGCACTGGAGTTATAAACCACGATGGTCAGCTTTTTAAGTGGGTACAGGGGACCCGAACTTAGGTCCTTGTGCTTGTACGGTAGGCACTTTATCCACTGAGCCATCTCCTCAGCCCTCTCCTTCTTTGAAAGACTTGGTTTTTCCCTCAGTCCATGAGCCCTTCTGGAAATGCAGAGCCCTTGTGCACTTCCTTAAGGCTGAGATGAGGGAAGGAGACCGCTCTGGAGGCGGCAACTCCACGAGGCAGCTCAAGCAGGACCAAGTGCCCCCCATGCAGGCCTCGCTCTGAGGGCTGCCTCTCTGAACCTCCCCTTCCTCTCCCCAGACTTCCTCTTTCCTGCTTCTTGCCCCAATTTGCAATAACCACTCAAGGTCCTTGGGTGACCATCGGGGCCCAGCACCAGGCTGCACACACAAGGGACAGTCAAGTAGCCACGTCTGGCACGTATCCTGCCGTCTCCAGCTGACTATCACCCACATGGGCCAAGTGGCTTCTGCCTCATCCTTAGCTATGCAGAAAGGAGGTCGTGTCAAGACGAGGTGTGGGGTCGGCTTTCTATCAGACTCCCGGAAGTTTAACTAAAGTTAGGGCCAGGCATGTAGCTCGGCTGGGAGCATGTCTGCCTAGTGTGCACAAGGCCCTAGGTAGGGTGCCCCATATCTGTCATCCTGGCACTTGGGGGTGGAAGCAGAAAGATCTGAAGTTCAAAACCATCCTCACATAGATAGCAAGTCTTTTTTTTTTTTTTTGGTTTTTCAAGACAGGGTTTCTCTATAGCTTTGGAGCCTGCTGTCCTGGAACTAGCTCTTGTAGACCAGGCTGGTCTCGAACTCACAAAGATCCGCCTGCATCTCTCTTCCGAGTGCTGTTATTAAAGGCATGCGCCATCTCTGCCCGGCAAAATTTATTCTATTTTATTTTATTTTTTAGACAAGGCTGGCCTTGAACTCACAGAGATCCGCCTGCCTCTGCCTCCTGAGTGCTGGGATTAAAGGCGTGCGCCACCACCACCCACGAAGATAGCAAGGCTTAGACCAGCTTGAGCTATATCAGATCCTGTCTCAGAAATAAGTAAATTTAAATTATGTTCAAAAGGAAATGTAGAAGATACATTGCTACTGAATCTGAAGATTATTCCTGAAAAGTAGAAGCCATGTGAGGGAGGGGCCGGAAGGTCTCTGAAAAGGTTCACCAACTCCACACCGTAACAACAGCAATACCTGGGCAAGCATTCACGGCGAATGAAGGGTTCTGAAGTACCCCCTCCTCTGCATCTCATGCTTTGATGATCAGCCCATTCCTCAGAGGAGAGGACTGAGGCTAGAGCCTGACCTCTTCCGAGCTCCCTCACTCAGAACTGGGGACCCAGTGGGGTTCCTACAAGGGAGCTGCCTGCAGAAAAGGGCTCCCTTGTGATAGGGGAGGGCAGGGCCCAGCTCCAGCCTCACTCTTGCAAATGAGTCCCCACTGTGGTTAGCAGGCCAACCCTTCATTTCCCCACCAGGTTCAGCATTTTGCAAACCAAGACTAGGCAGGCCAGGGTGGCCTCCCGGCAGTTCCGGCTGCAGCCAGTGGGGAGGTGAGCAATCTCTTCCCTCTCAGAGAGGCAGGACCAGGGCAAGAGGAGGAGCCTGGGTGTCCGGACCACTCTCAGCCAGACAGGTCATCCTGAGCTCCATGAATGCGATGACTCTAATTGGCTGCATAACCTGATCCACAACCTGTCTTCCCTCTTCCCAGCAACGGCCAGGGTCCCTAACAACCCTGCTGTGTCAAGCACGCCACTTGTCACCCCTCTGGTCTCCACTTCCTGTTGGTAAGATGAAAACCATAAACAGGGACATGAGGGCTTAAAGAAATGAGTTCAGGTCCAAAAGATCAGCGAGCGCCTGACAGGAGCCCACACTCAAACGATCGATGCTGTTTGTCATTCGAGGGTCAATTACATGCTCCGGGTCAATGACAGTGCCAGACCCAGCTGCCAGGCTTTGTTCTGGAAGGCAGGGGACAAAGCAGATCCCAGTCCTGCCCCCCAGCCCTGCCCTCGGTAAATCAGTATATATAGCATTTGACAGTGATAAATACTACAAAACTTAACCAAAGCAAGGTGAGGCATGATGGGAAGGGGGGAGGGCTCTCTGAGTGATCAGGAAGGTCACCCTTAGGAAGTGACATCTAAGCTGACATCTAAGAAAGATTATTCTAAAGTTGCAGATCTCCTACATAGGAAGGTGAAAAAGACAAGCTCTCCTGAGTAAACTGGGAGC
>JAQHUG010000082.1:5755548-5767066 GCA_028555095.1 Dicrostonyx torquatus | reverse complement strand
GATGAATACTTTCTTTCTTAAATTGCTTCTTGTTGTATTTTTGTCTCAGTAGTGGGAATAACTGGTCACCTGTAGGGTAGGGAGGGAGGGATGTGGCGCCTGCCTTTGGGGAGGCAGAGGTCAGTGGATCTATGAGAGTTCCAGATTAGCCTGGTCTACAAAGTGAGTGCCTGGACAACCAGGGATATATAGAAAAACTGTCTGGAAGCCAAGCACCCCACAAAAGAATGTCCCCCATAGGCTGATATAGTTGAATGCTGTGTCACCAGGGAGTGGCACTCTTTAATACGATTAGCAGAATTAAAAGGTGTGGGGTGGACCTTAAGGTTTTCAAAATCCCATACCCAGCCCACTATTTCCCTCTCTCTCTCTCTCTCTCTCTCTCTCTCTCTCTCTCTCTCTCTCTCTCTCTGTTCCCAACTACTTCCCCAGTACCATGCCTGCCATGCTTGCCTGCCATGCTCACCACCAAGATGACACTGGACTAAACCTCTAAAACTGTGAGCGAGCCCCCAATTAAGTGTGTGAGTTGCCTTGGTCATGGCGTCTTGTGACTGAGACAATAACTAATACATTTATCCAAAAGTCATACCGCACTTGTTAGGGACCCTAAACTGCATGCCCATATAACCCTCACGTACGCCATTCCCTCCAGATCCCAGCAGATCCCTGCTTCCTAGGAGCCCTTAAATGAACCCTGTCCTTACTCTTTGCAACAGGAGACCAGAAGAGGCATCGATTGTCCCCAGTCAGTCCTAAGGCCTGCTCCTTCCAAAGGGTCCAGTGGAGCCTGTCGTCAAAGTTTTTTTGTCTGGATGGCTTTTCTGCCTCTCCACAGACACCCTCAACCCCAGGAACACCTATCACAGCCTGTTCAAAGTCACAATGCCAGGTTCTCGTTTAGATCTGGCTAGCTCTGTCCACCAGAGAACGCAGGCAAGGAGGGTAGATACTTCAATGCATAGGAAAGCAGAAGCAGTAATACTGGCTGCAGAAACCAGAGGAGTATGGCGCAGGGTTTCTCAAGTGCTGTAGAGCAGGAGAGACCCCTCTGACGAGGCTCCTCATTGCTCACTCCCAGCCATGGTGTGTGTAGTGGCAACACCGGTCCCATCTACAGACAAAGAAATGCAAACACAGAAAGGTCAAGCCAGCAAACAGGAAGTCAAGTCACTGGTTCCCAGCAGGACACTGTGGGCTCCTGAGCATTTGCATCTAATTTAGCCACTGCTGCAGCAGCCCTATCAGGTACCTGGCAGAGCTATCTCCAATCTAGGGTAGGTTGAGAGGGAAAGAGGCACAATGTTGTCACACCCACCCCCACACACTAACATAATAAATTGTTTCTTTAAAAATCTTATTAAGAAATTACTCAACTCTGGTAGCGAATGGACAGGTAGAGAAGTCTATGGCAGTGTAGGTGAAGGTGTGGGGACAAACCTCAGGGCTCAAGTGCAAAAGGAAGCTGTTGTGTTTGTGGCGTGATACTGAACTGCCCTAGAAGGTTAAGACATGCTGTACCCTTGACCTCAGGCACCCACACCTGTGCACGCAGAAACGAAGCAAGGGCTGCACCTCCCTCTGTATGTGACCCACGGATTTCACACCAAGCATGTGGGGTCCACATAAAAACCTCCACACCCAGGATAGAGAGAAGACTCCATGGCTAAGAGCACTCACTGCTCTGGCAGAGGACCTGGGTTTAGTTCCCAGCACCCACATCAGAGAACCGTCTGATGTTCATAGACACCTGCACACTCGTGCACATAAACTCGCCCAGGTACACACCTATACAGATAAATTTAAATTTAAAAATCAAATAAATCTTTAAAAATAAAAAAAAACTGATTTTAAATCTTTAAAAAAAAAGTATTCTAAATCTTTAAAAATATAGCTGGGCGGTGGTGGTGCACGCCTTTAATCCCAGCATTCAGGAGGCAGAGGCAGAAGGATTCCTGTGCTTTTGAGGTCAGCCTGGTCTACTGAGAAACTCTATCTCAAAAAAAAAAAACAAATAAAAAGAAAAGGTGCATGCCACTTTACCGAAAACAAATAAAAAGAAAAGGTGCATGCCACTTTACCGGACCCAGCAGTCTCTTGAACCCGTAATCCTCCTGCCTCCAAAGGGCTGGTTTGAGCCACCACACCTGGGTTTGCATTTGTCTCTTTAAATCATGAACTGTAAGTATGTTAAGTTGATCAGGACTTTTTAGGAGGACTGTAAAAAAAAGAAAAAAAACATTGTTTCAGCTAGTGACAAATGGCTGGGAACTACACAAGGGGTCCTACTGGGGTTAAACTGTTACAAAGTGACCAGGTCCCAGAAAGCAAGACACAGATCTGTGTGCTGATAAGAAGCCAGCCTCAGGCAAAAACAAACCAAGGAGCAGAAGGTAGCAGTTGCCTTTTGCGATAAATAAATACCCATTCCATGAATGTAGAACATTAGCAGAAGACAGACTAAGCTGCTTGTGACCTGGAGTCACCTTGAAAAAGTAATCACCCCCATCATATTGTCCTGTGGCCCTGTCTGTGGGGCATTTTCTCCACTGCAAATGGCTGTAGGAGGACCCAGCCCACTGTGGGAGGTGGCATCCCTAGGGTAGCTAGCTGACAAGCCAGAGAAAGTAAGCCGAGTTAATGAGCAGTGTTCTTCCAATGCATCTCTTCATTTCTGCTTTGAGTTCCTGGCCTGGCTTTCCTCAGTGACGAGCTGTACCTGTAAGCTGAAATAAATCTTTTCCTACCCTATTTACTATTGTTCACAGTGTGTATGACAACAGAG
Organism: Dicrostonyx torquatus; assembly: GCA_028555095.1. Classification (NCBI taxonomy): domain Eukaryota; kingdom Metazoa; phylum Chordata; class Mammalia; order Rodentia; family Cricetidae; genus Dicrostonyx; species Dicrostonyx torquatus. The sequence goes on along the minus strand of JAQHUG010000082.1, from coordinate 5,764,281 downwards.
CTCATACAGGGTATGGGTGAAGGGTCAAAGGTGAAAGGCACTCTAAGAGTACTTTATATTTTAGACAAGATCTCACGTACAATCCTCCTGTCTCAGCCTGCTGGGAGCTACTATTTTAAAGGTACATTATAGTTTTTCAATGAAAAGCTACTCAGGGGGCTGCCAAGATGGCTCTGTGGATAGACTCCTGCTACCAAGCCTGATGACTTAAATTTGACCCCTGGGACCCACGTGCTAAAAAGAGAGGATCAACTCCTATGTAAGTTGTCCTCTGGCGTTCACATGCATGCCAAAACACACATATATGCAAAGAAATTACTATAAAAAATCTTGGTAACTGTTCAATAGACAGATCATTTGGTAGAGTGTTGGCCTCACATGTTCAAAGCCCCAGGTTCCATCCTCGGAAAAAAAGGAACAGCAGACCAGCATTGTGGTCACTGTGGTACACACCTCTTATCCCAGCCCTGAGAGCTAATGGCAGGAAGATCATAAATTGAAAGTCATCTTGGCTACATTCCAGGCTAGCTTGGGCGACATGAGACCCTTCTAAAGCAAGCACGACTGGCAGGATCACCCAGTGGCTAAAGGTATTTGCCCCCCAAACCTGCTAACCTAAGTTCTGTCCCCAGAACCGACATGTAGGAGAGAACCGACTCCCACATGTCGTTCCCCCCCCTCCCGCCCCGACATCTCTACAAATGCTGTGGGCACGGACACATCCACGCATGCAGACCGAAATAAACAAAACACAACTTAATAAATAAAATTAAAGCACACTTCTGCAACTGAAAATTGCTTAAGAGCCATGACTCTGTTTGCTACAGGCAATCTCCTCAGAAAGCCCAGGAACTGAGTGAGCCAACAGCCCAGTGTAAGGGGACGGGGATGAGGGAGGGCACAGCCAGGACCAGAGCATCATCTGAAAGCTGCAAAACACCCAGTGATTATTTTTTTCCCTGTACCTTTAAACACCAAAGTAAAAACCTCTTGCTGCTGTGGTTTGCAATAAAATAAATGAATAAATCATTAGCATTTTGGCTACCAAGCTCCCAGCCTCCCGAGAGTCCTTCGGAAGCCAGACAGCTAGGCAGCTATGGGAACCAGAGGAACCCTGCTGCTGTTTCAATATCATGGCTGAGTTGACCAACTGGGGTTGCTGTCATTTCACAAGAACTTCCCTGGATCAACTTCCCCCACCTGCTCTCAACTCCACCCCACCCCCACCCACATAAAGTGGAAACACTTGTCTTTAAAAGTATGGACCAGGGGCTGGAGAGATGGCTCAGCGGTTAAGAGCATTGACTGCTCTTCCAGAGAACCCGGGTTCAATTCCCAGCACCCACATGGCAGCTCACAACTGTCTGAAAATCCAGATCCAGGGGATCTGACACCTTCACACCAATGCACATAAAATAAAGTTAAATAAACCATAAAAAAAAAAAGTATGGACCAGACCAACATTCACGCTGACAAAATGAGACAGCTAAAGGCCGGAGGATACACAGGCGCTTCTCTGGAGGGCAGGGCCAATGGCCCTCACCACCCGGCCCAGCAAGTACTCACAGAAGCCCTCGATCTTGTCCGCAGTCTTGCTCCAAGCCACCTGCCGAGTCTCCATGATCACCTGGACCGTCCTACGCTCTGAGGTGCCCTTGCGGGCGCTGAACACAGTCATCACCGTCCCGAGCTCCAGGGCTCGCTTGATCTGACTCTTCTCATATTCTGGGAGGGCGTCCACGTTGATCATGGTGGTCATTGTCAGCTACTCCAGAGAGAGAGAGAGAGAGAGAAGCAGCAGAAATACGGAGGCTGGGAGGGGAAGGAGAAAGAAAAAAAAATGGACTGAGTTTAATTAACTGAGGAGGGAGAGTGAATGAGGTGTCGGTATCAGGAGGCAAGAGCCTGTCTCGCTCCCATCAGACTGAGTGACAGTTGAAGGTTCTAGTGCTGAGAGCTCTTGGTCACTCAGAGAGTGGAGCCGGAAGGCAGAGGTTTAAATGAAGTGGGCGGAGGGCAGGTCCCTGGCTAGTCTCCACCGACCCCCGCCCACACACTGTTATACAAACTTTGAATAACCAAATCGCCACAGCTCGGTGGCTGACCCTCATCTCTTCATGTCCAAATTTGAATAACCAAAGCAGTTCAGTTAGGTAACCTCGGCTCTCCAACGGTGCATCTCACCTGCTGGAAGATTCCTCGCTATCCATTTACAACAGAATTAGAGCCACTGGTTTCTCTGTATAACAACGAAGCCGAAAAGGCAGAAAATGCCCAGGCCTGGCAGCCCCCAACAAACCCAGGTGTGGAGTCAAAGTCCTGCTTCTCCACTCCTCCAATTCCATTCCGTCCCTTCTTGTTTTTATTTACGGTTTTTCGATCGTTGTTGCTGTCATTGCTTTTTCGAGACAGGGTTACTCTGGGTAGTCCTAGAACTCACTCTATAGACCAGGCTGGTGTCGAACTCAGAGATCCGCCTGCCTCTGCTTCCTGAGTGCTAGGATTAAAGGTGCATGCCACCACCAGCTCATCCCATCCCTTCTTTTGGGTAAAGTTCTGGCCATTCCTAAGTCCCAAGGGGAACCTGCTGCCTCCAGCAACACAGAAGATCCAGAGGTCTTGGGAGCAAGGGCAGTCCAGCAGGCAGCTCCAGTCATTGTCCGGATCTCACAAAGCAGTCAGAAAACCCAGAATCCACTCTTCCCTCTTCTTGCCTCCTGGGGGCTGTGAACCCAGACCCTGAATTTCCTGTGAACAACTTATGCTTGCAGCTGCTACTCTGAGCAAAACGACTTGTTTTTCCTGTGTTTGTAGCTACGCTGAGCATGAGACCCTCAGGAGTTCCTAATGGCAGGGGAGTGGTTTCTGGTGGGTTCGGCTGGAGGCGTGGCTATCAGTTAAGGATTCATATATAAGCGGCTCTAGGTCACAACAAAGGGGGGAATTCTTGCTTCAAGTATGACCCGAGTCTCTGTCTGTGTGTCTTGTGTGTTTAAATCTCCAGGCCCTTGCCCGGCTCGCGAATGGTCCTGTAGTGCACTACAGGCTTAGAACCATAGTCCGGATGGTACGCTTGCCTTCTCCGAGGAGCTCTCTACTGGGCCCTGAACCCTGCTTCTTGCCCTGGGCCTCTGAGATTCTCAGCCCAGTGGCTGGCGGCATTTTAGAATACAAATCCAGTTCCATCACTCCTCAGCCCAAAGCCCTATAGCCCTTGAGCCTGCTAGATGGGAGCTATACCTGTACCAGGGGCACCACTGCCTTTGGACCTCATTTCCAGCCATGCAAAGGAAGGTAACATTGCCTCCCTCGTAGAGTTATGAGCACTAAATAAGATTACCTGTCACCTCAGGCCCTCAACACAAGGACAAAAGACACTTGTGGTGATGCCCTAGCACTTGGAAGCACGGAGCAGGGCTATCAACTCAGGATCAACTCAGCTACACAGCGAGTTAGAGGCTACCCTGGACTACACAAGACAGTATCTCAAAACAGTGGGGAGAAAGAGTTGGATGGAGAGATGGCTCAGCAGTTAAGAACACCTGCTGTTCTTGCTGAGGACCTGGGTTCAGTTCCCAGCATCCATGTCAGGCAGCTCACAACCACCAATAACCCCAGCTCCAGGGGGCCTGGTGCCCTCTTCTGACCTTCACAGGCACCAGGCACACGCATGACACATAAACACACATAAAAATACTCAAAACACATTTTTTAAAAAAAATTTTGGGGGGGCTGGAGAGATGGCTCAGTGGATAAGAGCACTGGCTGCTCTTCCAGAGGTCCTGAGTTCAATTCCCAGCAACCACATGATGGCTCACAACCATCTGTAATGAGATCCGGTGCCCTCTTCTGACGTGTGGGCATACACGGAGACAGAATGTTGTATGTACAATAAAATAAAGAAAAAAATTTTTTTTTCCAGCCGGGCAGTGGTGGTGCACGCCTTTAATCCCAGCACTCGGGAGGCAGAGGCAGGCGGATCTCTGTGAGTTCGAGACCAGCCTGGTCTACAAGAGCTAGTTCCAGCGCAGGCTCCAAAGCCACAGAGAAACCCTGTCTCAAAAAACCAAAAAAAAAAAAAAACACCTTTTTTTTAAAAAAAAAAAAACCCAACTAAGAGGGTGCTCTATGGGTCTGTAACCTCAGCTCCTCCTGCCAGGTCCCACGTTGTGACTCTGTATCCACCGAAGTTACCAAGCAGCACTAAAGAGCGATCCCAGATCAAAGAACTGCAAGTGAGAAGCAGGCACTAGACTAGGGCTGTGAGGGCCTCGAACCTGCTCAATCACTAGACAAACTGCCCTGAGTCTCAGTCCTCTCACGTACAAAATGGGGCTGAATTACCCTAGGCTATGGACAGTGTGGTCTTAGGAACTGAGAGCGGACGGATGAGTGTTTGGGCACGGAGTGTTCATACACCCCACAGGGTACCAGCCAGGGAGCCAGCACTCTCTGTATGGACTCCACTTGGCCTGGGAACTAGGATGCAAATGCCAGGGAGCAGGGAGAGGCCCAGGCCTTGCCCTTTGCCCTTTCATCTACACGTCAAATACCTGTCTGTTTATGTGGGAGTGCTAGGCATGGGAAGTCATTCTCACCTCTGCTCCCGGTCTTTTGCCTGCACACACCAAGACAGAGTCCAGCACAGTGCCACCCCTAGGCACAGTAAGATGAGCCCGGATTTAGTCCTTAGCAACATATAAATAGGGCATGGTGAAGTCTAGAAGCCCAGCGCCAGGGAGGTGGGAGCAAGATCAGAAGGTCAAGGTCAGCCAGCTTGGCCTATACTAGACCCTATCAAAATAAAACTGAGCGTAGTAGCATACACCTGTAACCCTGGCACTTGGGAGGCAGAAGCAGGAGGGTTGTTAAGAGTTCAAGCCCAGCTTGGGCTACAGAGTGAGACCTTGTTGGAAGAACAACCTTTTAGTCCAAGGGAACGGGCTCTGACACAGGCCAGGATGCAAGCTCAGGACACCCTGCGCTCTCCTGTCCCTTCAGGAGCTACCTCGCACACTGATACTATCAGACACCCAGGTTAGCCACTGGGTATGTTAAAGGAGGATTCCCAGGCTATTTCGTTGTTTCAGAAAGAAAAACCAGAAGCAATGTGGAAGCTGCTAGGCCCCCTGGAAAGTAGCTGCTAATCCATGCTCCCCTAGGTCACCCCAGGTACTTCACTGACAAATGTCTGGGGAGTAGGGCTGAAGGTATGGCTCAGGGGGGGAACGCTTGCCCACCAAGAGCAAAGCCCTGAGTTCAATTCCCACCACCACTGAAGGAAGGGAGGGAAAGCCCAAGGTTTGAAAACTCCAAAGTTCATCCAGAGAGGAGAAAAGCACACTCCCGAGGTCACACATACAGGTTGACACAACACCCATGAAGACAGTCAGTTGAGTCTGATCCTTCAATGCCTACTTTCTGGAACTCAGAATTCTGGCAGAATTTGACCAAATCCTAACTGGCTACTTTAAAGAGTGGGTCGGGAACTGGTTTGTCTTACAAGTGAAAGAACCAGGCCTTGAAGCTGGTCCCCAACACACAGCTCACAGAAAGTTCCGAGCAGGCATCTCCTCAGATCCCCACTGCCAGGTGCCCAGGAAAGGTGCCCAGTGAAACAAAAGCCTGGCTCTCCAGCCCTGAGGCCTGAAGCAACACCACACTGCGACCAGATTCTGGAAGGACCACCAGGTTGTGTCCGGCTCAGGTAGAATCCCGAGCCTTAGCACCCAAGGCAAGAAGGTCTCCAGGTGACTGTGACCCCAGAGCAGGATCCGAGCCATAGGACAACTCCCTCTTTGCTTCTGCCTTATTCTTCCCAAAATAAAGAAATAGCCTGGCAGTCCACCCTCTCCTCTTCTGTGGGTGACCTGGTCAACATAAGCATGGCCGGGAGGGAGGAATAAGAAGAGACTTCATTGTCACACTTCTATGGCCTTCACACTTTGAAACCAACTTCTCATACACAAGAACCCCCAAACAGGAAACAGGGAGCATCCTTCTCTTGAACACTCTCTGCACATTTGGGTCAGTGCTGGTTTTGAGCCAAAACCCCAAAAAGAATTCTCCTAGACTTTGGCTCAGATGAACCCTTGCATATTGCCTGTCCCTCCTCCTGCACGAGGATTGCTGGAGTTCATCTTCATTCATTCATCCTAGAGCATCAGGGGAAGCCAAGTTCCAACCCAAGAACCAAGCAAGGAAAACAGGTTTGACATTTTTTAAGGGCACCTGGAAGCATCTTCTAAAGTATAACTATGGAAATTTTTGATCCAGCAAGCATGCATGTGCAGAGAGAATCCGTGAAGACGCTCAACACATGTGCAGAGAGACATCTGTGAAGATGCTCATGGGACCATAAAACCAGGAAACACTGACTCCTCATCTCTGGGGGCAGGGGGGAGGGAAGAACCCTTGTATAAATAATGGAAATGCTCAGGCCAAGGGTATTGGTACACACTAGTTGTCCCAGAGAGCTTGGGAGGTGGAGGCAAGAAGATCAGAAAGTTCAAGGCCAAAGTGAACTACACAATGAGACCCTGTCTTAAAAATAATAAAAATCTTAGAATGTATAGGAGCCATGGAAAAGAATGAATTTCTAACTGGGTAGTGGTTAATCCCAGCACTTGGGAGGCAGAGGCAGGCGGATCTCTGTAAGGTTGAGGCCAGTCTGGTCTGTAGAGCAAGTTCCAGGACAGCCAGGGCGATGATTACACAGAGAAACCCTATCTCAAAAGACCGAAAGAAAAGAATTTATAAGCAATTTGATCTCGGGAGATTCGTAAGTTATTTTGATAAAAAATAATCTTACAAACCAGTGAGTTATAAATGTTGTTATTGCAATACATTTTTAAAAAATTACAAATTTCACAAAGGTTGCTTGTAAATCCAGAGGAAGGATCCCTGGAAGCGACTGGGAGGAGCCACGTGGACCGGTCCACTTGATGTTAATTGATACAGAAAAGACCTTATATGTTTGCAGAAATTTTCCTACCAGTAACTTGCCACCAACTCCACCCAGGAGGCGCGAAGGGGTGCTTCATCGGGTCACTCCCGCTCGCCAAAGGACCTCACACGCCCCGCCTCGCCTGAGAGGCAGCAACACCCAGCAATTTTAAGCATCAATAAGATCCACAACCAAAATCCCCTGGGGCTGCTACGCGGAGGCTCACAACCGTGCAAAATGGCTAACAGCCTAGGGCCAGTCCGGACCCTAACATCCTGTAAGTGTCCCGCAGAAGCAAAAGCAGAGGCTATGCATGACCATGCATGGCCTTTGCAGCCAGGGTCAGGAACTTTAGGGCGCCTCTTTCAATGCCCAAGAAAACAAACTCTGGGCCAGTACAGCGCCAGGGAGAGAAACCTGGACTCGGAGGGGCTCCTCGCTGTCTGCTGTGTCACAAAAATGGAACTGAAAGTCAAATGAAGGTCTCAGAGAGGAGGCCACCTGTTTTTCGAGTGTGTCGCCCCCACACCGACAGCCTCTCACTAACTTGAGATCAGGGTACCGAAAGGGCCCGCCCCAGCCACTACAGACATCAACCTCCGGGGTCCATATGCAACCCACCTTTCCCTCAAATGCTGGTTCCCCGTGGGGCAAACGACCCCTTGGAGATCCCCAAACCGAACAGAAAAGCGCATTTCTGAGTACAGGTGCGGGAGGGGCGGGTCTTGGGAATCGAATCGCGTGTGGAGAAAAGGCTGCTCCGCCCCAATCCTTGAGCCACCTGAGAACTACTGGGAAGTACTGTCCGGAGCTCAAAATCAAGGGTCCGGGCTGTCCCGCTAGCAGGGACGTGCCTCCAGAGCAGGACCCTAAGCCGCAGGAGCCTTGAAGGCCAACGCTCCAGTCACCCCAGCACCCGGAGCCGCGTCTCTCATTCAAACCCTGGTTGGCCACCGCACGTCTCGGAGAGGTGGCGCCAGCCCGGGGGAGGAAGTGGCCGGCGGCTGGGCCGGGTTGTCCCCAAGCAGGGTTCCCCAGGGCACACCAGGCCACCTGCTTGGATCGCGCACCCCAGTCCTGCCCTCGCCCTCTGCCTCCCACTCTGTCACAGTACCCACCCGATGCGCGGTGCCAGCTCGCGGGTCCCTCCTGAGCGCACGCAGGTACCCGAGCGCCCAGTCCCTCCAGACCACTCACCTGGTCGTGCCACCGGAGCGCAGCCACCCGCCCGATCCCTGGGCCTGCCAGCCACGGGTGGGGGGGGGTGCGCACAGGGGTCCCTGCGTGCTGCAGCCGCCTGGGGCCGGGACTGTCCGATAGCACACGTCTTGTTCAACCGGGCTCCTACTTCTGCTTTGGCAGCGGCCGCGCCACGTGACTCCTCGGGGCCGCCCCCCTCAACGCGCCGCCCCGTCCCAAGGCGGGTCCCGACCCGCCAGAGCACCCCAAAAGCTAACGCCCTGAGTCACGCCTCTACCCGCCTAGGGGGAAACTGAGGCAGCCCCCAGATAACCTACCTAGCTGCAATCACTTAGCCAGGTGAACAAAAGTGTTCCAAGAACATCAGCGTGTTGGGGACATATCTGCATAAAGATATCCTGCATGCATTTACTGTCTTTTCCCACTCGGAGCTGACAGAGTTGAAGTCAATGCATTTCTTCCTACCTTAGATGCCTTAAGTAAATCAGCCTCAGTTTCCCTATCTGCAAAACAGATAAAAAACAATGCCAGGACCAATGTTTGGTGCAAAGAGTAACTGGACACTAGAGAATTGGTGCCTTGGTTTG
>JAQHUG010000082.1:5691663-5721936 GCA_028555095.1 Dicrostonyx torquatus | reverse complement strand
TTTTTTTTGGTTTGTTTGGGTTTTGCTGTTGTTGTTTGTTTGTTTTGTTCACTGAGACAGAGTTTCTCTGTGTAACATCCCTAACTGTCCTGGAACTCCCTTTGAGACCAGGCTGACTTTGAATTTACAGACATCCCTCTGCCTCTGCCTCCCAAGTGCTGGGATTAAAAGTATGCGCTACCGTGCCGAGCTGCACCTATTTTATTTTGCGTCTCATAATATAATCACTGGAAACTTTGCTTCTGAGAGTCTTGCTCCATAGCTCAGTCTAGCTTTGGGCTTAGGGCAATCCTCATCTTTGTCATGCTAGGACACCATACCTGGCTCCTTTGTTTTCATCTTAAGTGACACGTGTGTCCTCTATTCTCCTTCCACCCACAGAGCTGCTTTAGCACAGGGGAGGCAGCACCACCCCCTCCATGCATACTGGTGATCTCAGGGTGCTGTAAGGACAGGGTCATGACCTCATGCCCCACCCAGCAGCTCCCCAGCAGCCAGGGTATGTATGGGAGGGAGTGGCTTCTTTAAGGACACCCTATTCCCACAAAGCTCAACTTCCTTCTGGATCCTCAGCGCCTCTCCTCCCTACAAATGAGGGGAGCCAGGCCTACTGTGTGGAGCTGGACCATTCTTTTCTACCCTTACACTGAGAACAAAAACAAAAACAAAAACAAAAAAACAGTCAAGGAGAGGTCAGGCATGGTGGCACACACCTTTAATCCCAGCACTTGGGAGGCAGAGGCAGGCCTATTTCTGTAAGTCTGAGGCCAGCCTGGTCTACACAGTGAGTAGATCTGTTTCTAAATAAATGAACAAATAAAAATCCACACAGCTGCGGGGCGGGGGGAGTTAGTCTGTCACTGGGAAGTGTTCCTTCCATTCTGTTCTTCTCATCCTGATGAGCTGACCAATTAACATGTGGGTCCTTCTTCTGAAAGCCACGTATCTGTTAACGGGTCTCAGGGAAGCCATCTGCTCATGTGGCTCCAGGGTCCTAGGTAGCCATGTGAGCCATGCTTTCACCAAAACTCAGGCTTGACACTCTGCCCTTAAGGTCCCAAATTCTTGATTTCCAAATAGGATACCTCCCTAATCTCTCCTTTGGCTCCACTAAAGCTGCAGCACCTCCCAGGCCTCTCCAAGGAAGGGTGTAGAAATCACTTAAGAATCTCAGTCATCTACAGATTGTGGCAGGTGTTTAGGGCAAGCCCAAGCTGCTGCATTGCAAAGGGGCCCTCCAAGACCCCAGCGCTGTCGGTCCTAAGCTCTGTGCCTAGCACCCAGGCTGCTGCTGTTTCACCTCCTCCTACTCCTCTTCTTCGTTTTTCTCCTCCTCCTCCTCTTCCTTAATTTTAACTAATTTTTTAAAACAATCTTTTTGCCGGACAGTGGTGGCACACGCCTTTAACCCCAGCACTCAGGGGCAGAGGCAGGTGGACCTCTGTGAGTTCGAGGCCAGCCTGGTCTACAGAGCTAGTTCCAGGACAGGCTCTAAAGCTACAGAGAAACCCTGTCTCAAAAAACCCAAACCAAACCAAACAACAACAACAACAACAAAAAAATCCAATCTTTTCACATTTTACTTACCTATCCCAGTTCCCACCTCCTCCCCTCCTCCTGCTCCCCCCACCTTCCTTCTTCTCCTTCTCCTTCTTCGTTTTTCAAAACAGGGTTTCTCTGTGTATCTCTGGCTGTCCTGGAACTCACTCTGTTGTCCAGGCTGGGCCTCAAATTCACAGAGATCCACCTGCCTCTGCCTCCCTGAGTGCTGAGATTAAAGGTGTGTGCCACCACTGCCCAGCTCCCTCTTCTTTTTTTTAAAGATTTGTTCTGTCTGCCTGTGTGCCACAAGAGGGCATCAGCTCTCATTACAGATGGTTGTGAGCCACTATGCGGTTTCTAGGAATTGGACTCAGGACCTCTGGAAGAACAGTTAGTGCTCCTAATCCTCTGAGCCCTCTCTCCAGCCCTAGCAGCTCTTTTAAAGCAGAGGTCTGAAACTTGACTGCACAGCAGAATCATCTGGGAAGCTTCTGGATCTTGCATTACCAGTCTCCACCCCACTGCAACGGCTTGTTTAGTATGTTCAATTTTCCATGAGAACCCAGTGTGCAGCCAGCCTCAAAGGCAGAACGTCACATATACAGGAATCACCTAGGAGACCTGATAAGCACCCAGGGTCTTCAGAGGGTCTCGGGGAGCCCAAGAGTCTGCAGTTAGGACTGTCACTACCGTCATGAAGTTCATGTCAACTTCTTTCCTGGCTAGTATCATCCACATTAGAGTAGGGACAGAGAAGAAAGCCAGCATTAGTGTTAGGATGGTATCCAAATCCAGAGAGAAATTTCTGAGAAAAATCCAAAGCCACATACCCCAACATAAACACCTGTGCAGCGCACAGGGCGATCTTTTATAGTGAAGATTTTAATCTTTATTACTATTTCCCAGCAGGTGGCAGTAGAGAGTTTAATGCCTACCTATTCAGAGGTGGTTTTGCAAGGACTGCATGGCTTCTGTAGATGAGAAGAATGTGTCCCCTTAAAACATTTTTTTTTTTTTTGGGCAGGGGAGGCAGGACATAGTGGTGGACACCTGTAATTTCATCACTCAGGAAACCGAAGCAGGAGGATCGCCGCAAATTTGAGGTCAGCCAAGTCTGCGTGGTGATTTCCAGGTCAGTCAGGGCAACAGCAGCCACAATAAAAACTCCCGAAACCGCAAACAAAGTAAAACGAACAGCAGAAAATATTGCCCCCTAGCCCCTGGCCTCAATCAGCTGCAGGGCATGGTGTTGGACAGCTGTAATCTCAGCACTCAGGAATCGGAGGCAGGAGGATCGCCGTGAATTTGAGGCCAGCCCAGTCTGATTGTGACTTCCAGGTCAGCTAGGACTACCCTGTTAGAGTCTGTCTCAAACAACAACAGCAGCAACAAAGAAAACCCCGAAAAGTAAAACTGCAGAAAATATTGACCCCCACCCCCGGCCTCACTCAGCTGCATTGTTTTTGGTTTGGGGTTACAGGGCATGTCGCCACCCCGACACTCAGAAGACTGTCAACATGGCACTCTTGGCTCAGTTGCGGTTGCAGGTATGAGCTCATGTGCTTCCTGCACACAGTTTTTCTTTTTAACTGAGCTGCAAACCCCTGTGGCATTAATAAACCTTTAAAAGTTATTTTTAATTCTGGGGATGGGTGCATTTATATGTAAATGAACGCAATGCCCTTGGCGTCCAGAAGAGGGTGTCCAAACCCCCACCCCCACCCCCAAATGGAGTTACTAGGTATGCAAGTCAATCAGTGGGATGCTGGGAACCAAATTCTGGTCCTCTGCAGGAGCAGCAAGTGCACTAATCTGTTGAGGTCTCTCCAGCCACTTAGTAACCCTCACAGTGTACTTCCCAGTGGCACATGGAGCCAGCGCCATGCCTTGAAACTGCTCTTTTTCTCTCTTTCTCTCTTGCTCTAGAACCCTGTTATCCCCAAGAGGAACCCCCTGTACCCATTGGTAGCCAGTCCACCCACCCAGCCCTGACAAATATCAGGTGACTTTCCAGCAGTTTGAACGTGCTGAGAAACAGACCTGGGCTTTCGTGTCTGGCCGCTTTTCCTCAGTGCCGTGTTTTAAGTCTATTCATGTCATAGGCTATATCATTATTTCTTTTCTATTTTGTAACCAATTTATCTATTTGTATGTGTGTGTGCATGTGCCAAGGCACATGGGTAGAGGTCAGAGGGCAACTTGTGGGAGTTGGTTCTCTCTATCCACCATGTGGGTTCAGGCTTGGCAGCAAGCACTTTAACCTGCTAAGTCACCTTGCTGGCCCCCTTCTTTCTTTTTTTTTTTTTTCTTTTTTTTTTTTTTTGGTTTTTTGAGACAGGGTTTCTTTTTTTTTTTTTTTTTTTTTTTTTTTTTTGGTTTTTCGAGACAGGGTTTCTCTGTGGCTTTGGAGCCTGCGCTGGAACTAGCTCTTGTAGACCAGGCTGGTCTCGAACTCACGAAGATCCGCCTGCCTCTGCCTCCCGAGTGCTGGGATTAAAGGCGTGCGCCACCACCACCCGGCCCCTTCTTTCCTTTTTATGAGGAAATAATGTTCCATTGTCTATATGGGCCTCTTACACCCTAGGCAAGTGCTTTATTATCGAGCGACACCCCTAGCCCTGGTTTGTAGTTATGTGGGCTGCTTCCCTCTGATGCAAATCTTCAAGAGTTGTTGTATGATGTGTCACATGGCCCTCATTTGCAGAGAGCATCATGAATGTCTAGCTACCGGATCACCACAGACCAAGCTGCAGAGTGCATAGATCCCTTCCTGTCCTATCCATGTCAGTAACAAGCCACTCCCAGATAGCACCATGGAGATCTCTGTCTTTGCTGAGGGCTTGCACCTGCTCAAGAACTTTCTAGAAGGGAACCATTCCTGTGCTCCTGGCTCCTTTCACTTGGTTCCCCCCCCCCCCCCGCAGTTATCTGTCATTGTATCAGATGGCTAGTTCTTGCCATGTTCGTGAATACACTATTGTGTGTAGTCCTGGCGTGACCCAGACATTTGGGCGGTCCAGTTGTGTATCTGCCCCACTGTGTTTACCATTGGTGGAGCTGTTTTCCTTTAAGTCACGCACTATAAAACCTTGCTGGTGGGTTGGATGTGAGTTCAGTTCTAAAGATGTCTGCGGACACAGCCGCTGGCTACAGAGTGCCTATCTGTTTACTTGGAGCAGATAGGCTTGCAAAAGCAGCTGGTCCACTCTGAGCTTCCACCTGCTGAGGCCAAGTTTTCTTAGCAGCCCCTCCCACCCACTCTGAGAATCCGCTGACAGCCCTTCCAGCACAGACAGCACATAGGAACACAGCTCTCTTGGGAAGCGCTCTCCACCTCACCTGGTCCCAATCCTAACATGACTGGCCACTCTCTTAGTGGAGCAGTATATGCTGGGACTGTCACCCACCTGTGCCACTAAGTTCTTTAGCACCTCCAAAGGGCTCCTCTCACTCAGCTGAGGCCTGAAGTCACGTGAAATGTCACACACCAGCATCCAGTGTGCTCATAGTTGGCTATGGGGACGATGAGGCACTCCAGTTTTTGAGAGCATCCCTTTTGATCGTGTCCCCTTAGTGAGGTCTGTCCTGCTCCACGGAAGCCCAAGCTTCAGCTTCACCACCGCATACTGACTGGTGTGGCCTCAGCCGGGGAGCTGGTCCCTGGCCTTTCTACACACAGGCCAGTGGAAAAACCCAGGAGAGGAAGGGGTGTGCGGGGTAGGCTTAGAGTCAGGCCTCGGGTGACTAGGGCTGTCAGGTGGAGGATCAGGTTGTCTGGGTGGGCAGAGGGCATGGGACACAGGCATAGGACACATCAGGCTAACTCAGGGCAGTGGGGACATCCACTGACGGCCAATCGTTTGAGAGATGGCGGAAATTCTCTGTGGTACAGGTGTTTGTGTGGTGCAAACACTGAGATCAAAGGCCAACATCGTGTCTTCCTCGGTCATTCTCCACTTTAGATTTTTTGATATAGGATCTTTCGCTGAATCCAGAACTTACTGGCTCAGCTATGCTGACTAGCCTGGTCTGCCCATTTCCACCATCCCAAGTACTGGGATCTTAAGCGAAGCATGCTCCTGTGCATGGCTCTGTAAGTAGGTGCTGGGGATCCAGGCTCAGGTCCACATGTTGTTTATGTACCAAGCGTGTTACCTACTATGCTTTCTCCCCTCCTCCCACCTTGTTCCTTTTGATTTGGACACAAGTTCTCACCACACAGCTTAGGCTGGCCTGGATCTAAGTGGCCTACACTAGCCGTGAACTCCTTCAAGCGCCAGGATTACGGGTGTGTGCCACCATGCTTGGCAATCTTGTCTCTCTTCAGATAAAATGAATTTGCTTCTTGGAGACACCCCTGGGTAGGAGCAAGGAATGGCCAGGGCTGGACTCCAGCCTACTAGGACCCTCTGGGGAGTGGCAGGGGCTTGGGTGTTTCAAATAGGATTTTACAGAGGGTAGGGACGTTGCCCCGACAACGTGTCATGGTAGGGCTGGTTGCCACAATGTCTGAGAGTGCTTCTAGTAAGCAATGGCCTGGGACTCTGTTTGTAAGACTTCACAATGAGTGGAATAGGGCAGCCCTGTGTGACAGGCCCAGTCCCCATGGTCAAGGCCCCAGAGTGACAAGCCAGTCTTCAGGTGTGTTCCGGCCCTTGAATGGGGCATTTCCCCATTTCCATCTCCATCCCCCCAACTAGAGAGCAAGGCCAGCCTTTGATGAGTCACTTACAGTTTATTTTTGCCTGAAAGTATTTCACATCTCTTTGTACACAGCTACGTGACAGTATTTATTATTAACCATCAAGAAAAGCAACAGTGCAGGGGATGGGGTGGGGTGGGATGTTCTTCTTCTTCTTCTTCTTTTTTTTTTTTTAAATCTTTTTGAAATTTTTTTCCTTTTTTTTTTCCTTTTGGTTTTTTTTTTCCTTTTTATTTTATTTTTCTGCTTCTGTTTCTCTCTGCACCAGGGTGCTGTGAAGTACGGAACCGGGGTTGGAGTTGGGGAAGAAAGCAACAACAGAAACCAACAGAGAAACAAACACAAAACAGAACTCACTCCACACACACAGGCACACGCACAAAAGAAAACCTGCCACGGAAAGTGAATTAAGACTGAGACTGAAACCCAAAGTCTCTGTTTTTCTTTTTTTTTGTGTGTGGTTTTTTTTTTTTCCTTTTTTAAAAAAATGAGGGCATAGTTGGGGGAGGGGTAATAAAGTCTACCTGGCAAAGTATAAAACAACTGAAGCATGGTTTCCATCGAATAAGATTAAATAGATATAAAACAATTAACATCGACTGGTGGGTTTGGTTTAGAGGTGCCAGGGAGGGGAAATACTTGTGCTAAACGAACAGAAAAAGGGAAGAGAAGGGACCCCAAAAGAATTGTCAAAGGGGGCTGTTCTGTACAGTGAGGGCTTGGTAAGAAAAGCCAACTGTCTGAAAAAGAAATGAGGTTGGTCTGCCTCGGGGACGCATGGGTGAGAGGGTGCCGCAGTGACCACGCTAGTGGAGAGGCGTGGACAGTCGGGTCGGGCTCTTCTCTCCCAAGAGACCATGCAAAGAGGTGGGCATGGGGCATGCGTGCGGGAGCCACAGGGTGGGGAGGCCACAGGTTGCAAGTCTCAGTAGGGGACAGGGACAGCTAAAGAGGGGTGGGGATGGCAGCAGGACCTTGGAGGACCAACACTTGTATGGGGTATAAAGGGAGGAAAGGCCAGGACCCTTCCAGATTTACAGAAGCAGCAGAGGGGAGGAGTGAGCTACAATATGGAGACGCTATCTCCTTCCTCCTCCTCCCCCAGCTTGACCCCCACCCACAAGGAAGCTGGAAACATCTGGAAATAATACAGAGTAGCAGGTGGGCAGACTGACTGACTGATGGGGAGAGCATTGGCATACAGAGTCCATTAAGAAAAAAAAAACAATTTATTTTTCAAAAGTTTTTTTTTTTTTCCCCCTCTGTTGCTTTTTGTTTGTCTGTTTGTTTCCTTTAAAAACCCAAACCAAAACACCACTAGCACTAACCCGACAGCTGACTGGTCCAGACAGTACTACACGCCAGGGGGCAGGTGGGAAGGGAGGGCTGGGCAAAGACTTCATAAATAAGAGCGGGTCCCAGACCCGCAATTTGTCAACATTTCTTAAATAGGTGCGTTATTTAAATCTTATGTACAACAAGAACCACTTTGCATAGCGATGGTGGGGACACAGAACGATGGGGTGACATGACTGAGAATTCCTGTCCCAATGGCAGGGGGGAGATCTCGGCTCGGTGCACCTCCTGGGAGAAAAAGCATCCTCCTTCTGGCCCAAGTCGGTGGCATCAGGCTGGATGAATGCCCCCACACATGGCCTCACACAACGAAGACAGAGAAAACCCACACAGGGATCCTCGCCCGTCCCTCCCCTGCCCTCCCTACCCATTGTTCCTCTTCTTGTTGCCACCAAGGCTGCTTTTGATCAAGGTCTAAGGTTCTGATATGAAGCTCTAAGAATTAGGCGGGGGCTGGGCGTGCTGAGGATCCCCCACCCCTCCCCCCCTCCGCCCCCCAAGACTCCCCCATCTAACCCACAGCCAGTTGCTGGGGCCACCCCAGGACCCACTGCTCTACGGCTATTAGTCAAGAGTCGTTTTTTTTTTGTTTTGTTTTGTTTTTGTGCGACACCATCCCGTGCACACAGGGGCTTCACCAGGCTTCGGTGTAGCGGACATCCACCTCCTTCAGATTAGGAAGTTTGGCCTGTGGGTGATAAGAAGGTACCTCGTCAAATACCAGCCATTTCCCTCAGCAACCATAGGGTAGACAGCCTGATCCTCGGAGAGCTGGAGTGTGTGTGTGTGGGTCTCCTACCACCTACATCCCCTCCATTGTGAGGCTGTGGGCTCTCAAGGCTCTGGCAGGGGCTGATGACCTTAAACACAGCACAGGGCATGTGGCCTCAGGGACATTAGGCAGTAGCTGCAGAAACCACAGCCCCGTGGAATCAGAGTTGCTGTGAGACCTGACTGCACATACGGAGTCCGGAGGCTCGTTTTCTCATGACTGTAGCCACACTGAGTCCTGCCCTTGACTCCTAGCTGGCATTAAGGATTAACCATGACATTCAAGGAAAGCCCTGTAACAGACTATATATTCCTAGGTCCCTTCCCATTGTTAAATGAGAATGGGCAGAGTGGACCAGGGCCCAAGGCAGCAGCGGAAGCTGGCCCGGACTCTTCGTCTTGGGTTCCCCTGTTCTTAAACTGAAATATGGTCCCACCTGATACTTTTATTACATTTATTTATTTGAGACGGAGCCTCGCGCAGTAGTCCAGGCTGGCCTCAAACAGCTATGGAGCGAATGACCTCCTACTTCTAATTTTTCTGCCTTCAGCTCCGAGTGATGCAATTGCAAGAATGGACAACCTCATCCGGTCTATATGGAACTGGGCATGGGGCACACAGTGCTCACTGGACAAGCGCTCTAGCGACCGAGCCCATCCGCAGTCCAATCCACTTGCAAGATTCTTCTCAGCCCCTGCCCTCTGTCCCTGCTGGCCGATTATTCTCTCAATAGCTGGCTTTTCCTTCACTTACAGAGGCATCTGTCCCATTAATGGTCTCCTGCCTTTACTTCCTGCCTTCCCAACATCCCTTACACCCACTAGCCCTATTTAATAACACACACGTGCTCTCGTGCACGCCTGGACACACAGACACAAAGGTGGCCTGCTCATTGCCCTGTCCTATGCCTAACAGTCTTCAATGGTTTCGCCTGCCCGGACAGAAGCTGCAAGCTGGGGCCTGTGGTCACCAGTACAAAGCCGGGAAACATCTTCAAGTCACGCTTGCCAGTCTAGGAGGCTGGACAGAAAAATAAGTAAGGGACTGGGCAGAGGGCTCAGCAGGTAAAGGTGTTTGTTGGCCAAACCTAGAGATCTGAGTTTGATCCCTGGAACTCATGTAAAGGTGGAAGGAGAAACTAACTCCATATAGCTGTCCTCTGACCTCTATGCATGTGTGCGTGCGCACACACGCACGCACGCGCACGCACACACACACACACACACACACAAGTAATATTTTAAAAAGATAGTAGGGGCTAGAGAGATGGCTCAATGACTGCTCCTCCAGAGACCAGAGTTAGGTTCTTAGCACCCATGTCAGGTGGTTCTCAACTACTGGCAACTCCAGCTCCAAGGGATTTGATACCTTCTGAATGCACCCACATACCTCTCTCTCTCTCTCTCTCTCTCTCTCTTTCTCTCTCTCTCCTTTTCCCTCTCAAAAATGAAAAGACAAGTAAGTGATTTGTCCTCCTAAGCACTGGCTCCCGCTCCCCTCTTCCACTTGATTTCACCGTCGCTGTGGTTCTGGGGAACCGGAGTGCAGGATGCTGTGAGAGCCACGCTTCTCATGCCGCTACATGCTTGGGTGCCCCTCAGTGTGTGTGTGTGTGTGCGCGCGCGTGTGTAAATGCACAGATGGAACTAGCAGGTACAAGTCCTGGCCGCCACACTTCTTTCAAGTCTGACCCAGTGCTGAGAACAGTGGCCGGCAGAGGCCCCCTGAGTTGTGTCTGGCTCTACAGTTTCACCCTCCCCCCTCCCCCTGTCGACCCCTAAGTTCTGTGCCTCCTGGGAATCGTGACCTCTCTGATCACATATCATGGTAGCTGCTGTCTGGCCTTCGTTCCCTGCCTGGGCGCAGTGGGGGTTACTACATCCATGCATGCATCAAAGAGCAAGCCCAGCTGTGGCTGGGAAGGTCAAAGAGAGTGACTGGTAGCGGTCAGAGGGCCACCAGGAGACCCTGGCAAAGGAGGATCCTGACCAAGGGTTCCAGAGGACTCTCTGGCAGTGGCTTCCAGGACGTGGGAGTGTCACTGGGACCCAAAGCTGGATGTGCCGAAGGCCCTGCCTCCACCTCCCTAAGAAGCACGTGTTCCGATGGATGAAATGTCCCAGCTGCCACACGCAGGGCCTCCTCCTCTCCCTATTCGGTTGCCAGGTCCAGCCCTGGCGGCCTGCAACAGCCTAGGGAACACATGACCTGTGTCTGCCCTGGCTCCTGCTCCCAAAAAACAGCTAGGTTTTCAAAAGTAGGATGTGGCACCCCACTGAGAGCCCCAGGGGTATTCTGGGGAAAAGAAAAAAAGATCCAGTCTGTGACCCAGAGAGGATTACCATGGCCCTCTTCGTCTGGTCTGTCACAATCCAGTTGTACTTGCTACAGCCAGGGCCTCCCTGTCACCCTGGATACACCCCCAGCTTCTTATCCTTTGGATTCAACATCTGTGGTCTCTCCTTGGAAAGGGATGGTCCTTGGTTTCCCCACGCCATACAGAGGCCTGGCTGGTTTCCTTTGTCACTCTGCCCTCACCCCTACCCATCTTTATCTGCTTCTGGTGCACCAGCCCTTGTGCTCTAAGGGTGATCAGTGGGGGAGGGGTGGCCAGAAGTGGGGGAGAGATAGCCAGAAAGGGAGGGGATAGCCAGGGAGGGAAGGAGGGACCGAGCAGGGAGGACTTACCTTCAGATCCTCATAGGTGTCAGCCGAGAGCTTGGTGCTGTTCATATTTAAACTGCAAAGACTCTTCATGGCTGGGTAAAGAGAGACAGGCAATGAGCCCACACGAAAAGGCTACGGCAGGATGGGGACACTCAAGCTGCAGGCTGTTCTCAGTGTGGATGGGCAAGGGAGCTGCGGCGGTTGTGGGTTCAGCCATCATGACCACCAGGGCAGTCCATTTCAAGCTCTGGGCGTCAGAGCTGGGCCTTTTCTTGGTCCCTGACCTCTGACCTTCTCTCCCCTTCAGCGCTAGCCTTGCCCTGGGGAGCCTGAATGCTCCCTGCCTGGCATTGCTGGCCCACATCTCTCACTGTTGGGCTCAAGAGCAAACATCAAGTTGGGGTTCATGGTGGACCACACAGGTGCTTGCTGGGGACACATCCAAAGGCCTATATTGAGATGCTGGGGGGAGGGGGGAGACAGACCAGTGGGGGCTCTGCACTGTTAGACCCAGACCCCCTCCCCACATGTGTTTCCTGTAGGAATATCCTGCAGGGAACTGTTCAAATGTCACTCATGTTCCGCGTATCAGAGCTCCCACCATCCAGAACTGTAATATTTCCACAGCCACTTCTGTGATCTACTGTTACACTCTCTCCGCCACCTCCCAGAGGCCTGCTTAGCCATTCTACAGCTGAGTCACGAGGCCTCTTGTCTAAGGAAGCAAGTTAGAAAATGGCACATGTGGATTCCCAGGCTCACGGCCCCTTGATCAGAGAGAGCTCTGTGGAGCCAGTATTCTAAACCCTGTCCCAGGCTCCCATTACTAAATGCTTCTCAAGCTGGACAGGCCCAGGAATGCCAGGGAACCCAGGGGCACAGGGGTGTGTTTCTGAGCAGCTAGCAAGGCTGGAGCTGCTGGCTGGACAATGGTGGTTTACAGTGGCTGGACAGAAGGCACACAGGCTAATCTCACAAATGTCCCCGTTTCCTCTAGACGGCTAGTTCCCCAAGGGCAGGGAGAGCCCTCTGCTTGTTCCCAGCACCTAGCCTGTGTCAACATGCAACCGGTCTGCTACAAACTGGTTAGTAATGAACCACCTGCTTCCTTCTCAGGGTGTGCAGCTGGTAGGCGGGGTGTCAGCCCACCTGCAGCAGACCGGGTACTCACAGCTGAGGGCCAGCAGGCCGGCGTCGGTGACTGGGGTCTCACACAGGTTCAGCACCTGGAGCATAGTGAGGTGTTCCGACAGGAGCCGCAGGCCGGCGTCTCCAAACTGTGGGGCACATGGGTTCTTAGCCTCTGCAGGCCCAGGGGAGGGGACCCTAAGGCTGGGCAGGAGTGGGAGGGGGTGGGATCTATCTATGAGGCCACGCCCTCTTTTTAGGATGCAACCCTTTGTCCTGAGTTCAGATCTAGTTTCTCATCAGGACATAGGCCAGGCAAGGGCCTCGATCAGAGTTTGAACTTAGGCTCTGAAACCTGAAAGCAGCGCTCAGGAGGCCTTTCCAAAAGATGGAGGAGCCTGTGTATTCCAAAGGGCTAGGCCAGTGATACCATGCTGGGTTCCAGCAGGCTCCAAGAGGATACTCATGTATTCCTCCTCCCTGTCAGGCTGGAGAGGCCTAAGGTGAACTTTCAACCCCGTATCTTCCAACTCAGGAGCATGTGCAGTGTTCCCAATTGAGATGGGCTGCCAAGTGGCATGAGAACCCCAACTTCCTCCTGTCTGGGGGAATGGGTTAGGGTTATGCATGCAAAGCAAGTGGCTAGGCCCATGAGCTCTGGGCATTAAGATCAAGTATGGGGGAAGTGAGGGAGAGGACAGGGCGTGGGGAGTGGGTGGGGCGGCACCTGCGTGGACCACAGATTGAGCTGCTTGAGGGAAGGCAGTTTGATGAGGTGCTCGGCGCAGGCACTGGTGACGTTGGTGAAGGCCAAGCTGAGGTTCTCCAGGTTTCCAAAGGAGCCAGAGCTCAGCAGGCGGGCCAGGTCCGCATCCTGCAGTGGGTGGCATGATGCTCAGGGCAGGCTGGGGCATTTACCAGGTAAGCCTCACGCCCACTCCCCCCAGCCTTGTCTGCAGCCGACACGGTCTCTGACCACACCAAGGTCTTTGTGTCCCCAGGAGCTGAAGGGTCAGCCTGTGGTGTGACTCACAGCTTGAGTCACGGCTGGGCTGCAACCAAGGCCAGCACCCTCCCAAGCAGAGCGTGCACATTCACATGCGTGGTGTGCCTGTGTGTGTGCACGTGCGTGCAAATGCATGCACTCCCCCTGGCCAGCAGCTCCTGTGGAGTTTCCATGTGAATAGCCAGTTGCTGCCCTTAGTCCCAAGTCAGCAGAGAGCCACACGTGCCGCGTACCCTGGACTGAGGGTCTTTACTTTGACCTTTAGCTGTCCCCTGAGTTACAGCTAACTTCCCAGCCTCCTTTGCAGCTAATTATGGCCAAGTGCTGTACATGGACAATGAAGTGTACATGGACCGTCTAAGAAGAATCTCTAAGGGAAGGGCGGGCTGTTCCCTGTCACTTCCTCCTTCCTTGCTGGCTGGGATGGAGCCACAGTGGCTGGAGCCTGGGCAGGCTTCCTGGTCCATGAGCAGGAAGCCATGCCTTGAGGACAGTGAGGTAGCAGGAAATTAGATCCCCAAAGACCTTGGAAAATGGGAAAACGGTGTGCAGATCTCATAGGGTTGTAAAAGTCAAATAGACTAACAGTCCAGTGCTTATTAGCTATTGTTACCATGGTTACTAACAACCCCATCAGTAATACTGCCGATGTCACCAGTACTCTTTTGTCTTTTTTCGAGGCACTGGAGACTGAACCAGGAGCCTCCACACGTGCTAAACTGGGGCTCTACCCATGAGCTGCAACCCCAGCCTCAATATCAAAGACAAGCTTCAGCATAATATCTTCATTCTGCTTGGTTTCCATCTCTTTCTCTTCGGTCCATTTACCTCTTAGAGGAGCTGACCCATCTCCCCGTCCCATGGTCATACCTTCTCTCCCCTCCTGGTCATCTCTCACCCCGGCATCTGGACAATTCACTTCCCTGCTCCGCCCATCTTGACCCCCCACCCCACGGCAGAGACTAAAACTGACTTACCGTGGACTTGGAGGGCAGTGTTAGCCTGGTGGGTCCGCCTTTCCTTTGCTGCAAGAGAAATGAGAACAATTGAGTCGTATGTCCCCTCTGCCACCAACCAGCCTCTTGGGCAGAAGACACCGTGATGGTCACAGCTTATGGCATAGGTGACACAAAGAAACACTGACAGAGGGGGAAGTGCAGGCTGATTGGAAGGGACATCACCCATCCAATTCTTGTTGGGGGAAGTGGCACCCACTTCAGTCCTGGCAAATGACAGACAAGTTTTACACCGGTTATCTCACGGTAAAGACCTGGGCTGTGCACACCTTTTGCCAAGAGCCACACAGTGGGGAGGGGAGGGTGACTCCAGGGGAAAGGACAGCCCTCACGGGCCTGTGTGCGCCCATGCAGAGACAGCCTCTCAGCTAGGACTGGGTATGACGACACCTGGGCCTCTGCAATGAAGGGCAAGTGCACTGTGTGACTTCGGTCCATGGGCTTTACCTCTTCGGCACCCGTCTAGAATCCTGTGCGAAGGACAGGGGACAATCCCAAACACTTTGGGTGTGGAGAAGCAGTCCCAGGGGGCCACCTTGTGTTCTGGGAACAGCGGGCAGCGGCGAGGACTTACCAGCTCCTTCAGCTCCCGCTGCCGGTCGCACAGCTGTTCGTACATGCGCTTGCCCACATCTGTGCTCTCCAGCGTGGAGATGATCTGCAGCTGGGTGTCATTGTTGTCGATGATGTTGTATTCCAGCATCAAGCATAGGATCTGCCAGGGGTCAGGAGGATGTGTCAGGGGGTGGCCTGCACAGGACCTTGGCGTATGCTATCCCCCACGTTTGGAGTACTCGGCCTTTGGCCCTGTGTTAACGTTTCAACCCTACTCCCAGGGAAATGTGGGCCAGTACATCCTTTTCTGTTCGCACCCCCTTGACTGATGGGCAGCTTGGTGACTGCTTTCTAGAGGGTAGAATGTGGCAAGGTGGTGCTCCCCAATTCTGACAGCTCTTATAAACTCCTCATGGGACAGGCAGTCTGGGACTGTCTGGCTTTGGGGGACCTCGTGGAGTAGTGGGGAAGAGAAGACTGAGGAGGAACAGTTGGGCCCCGGGGTTGTCCTCTTAAAAACTGAGCAGTGACCCTAAAGCCACACTAAGCAGACAGAAGCTGGGGCTGCCAGCTGCTGAGGGCCCAAGAAAACAGTCTTGCAAAAGATGCTACGGGCTTTAACCTCCATGGAGACTCTAAAGGAGAACAACTCAGGCAAGCCTAGCTACCCCTTGGTCTGTTAACGGTTCTGTGCTTCAAGAGGAGACAGTTGCTATGTAGTAATGGGTAATCAGAACAGAAACTTGGAGACGGCTGTGATCATCACGGTGAATGAACCAGCAGCGGCCTGAGAAGGGCAGCCGCACGCCCAAGAGACTGCAACCACACCTGCCTTGCCCACCCTGCCTGCTCCTCACACAGACCCCGTGTGAGGACACCCGGACCAGGGCCTCACCTCCGCCATGGTCTGGTTCCCTCTCAGTGCCAGGAGCATGCAGGGGCCCAGCTTGTTTTCCGCCAGCGAGAGCAGAAACTTTTTGGTCTTGTAACAGGAGCCCATGAGGATGTGCACCTGGGAGGCAAGAAGACCTAGGTGAAGCAACTGACATATCACCACAGTACCAGCCCTTTGTGGACAGAGGCGGGTGGGAAACCAGAAGCTGGGGACCCTCCCTGCTTGTGCCAACGGCCTGGTCTCCTGCAATTGTCATGCCATCCCTCTGGAAGGAAACCTACCAAGGTGAACTGTGACTGAGGACATGTTTAACACTGGACAGATGAGACCACACTGGGATGGGGTGCAGGCAGCAGGCGCAGTCACCCAGACAGATGAGACAGTGGTCACTGGAGCTGTCCAGGGGAGCAGAGCTAGCATGAGAGGGCAGAGGTGAAGCTGTAGGCCACGTGCTCCAGAGGAGGGTGGTGCTGATGGTAGCAGAGCTGCGTACCCGAATGTTGGAATGTTTTTGCACAGGACAGTAACACTCACATTCTATCTATTTTACTACAGAAAAAAAAAAAGAAGTCCCTCCCCCCCAGCTCCTGCTGGGGGCTGCAGTATTTGGTCCTGTGAATTCTTAGCATTGAGGGTACCAGGTAGAAATTTCTAGGCAAGGGAACAACAGGCCGGCGCATGTGGCAGCTAGGCTGCCCTGTGCCCTGCTTTCCCTGCGCTACCAAAAGATGCTTCGAGAGATCACCCATCCAGCAAAGCCTGCTCTCTCCTGAGATCCGTTGGAGGGGGTGCTGCTTGTATTTAGTTAGAGGTGAGATTACAAGAGCAGGGGCTCCCCGAGCTGCCCACAGAGGTGAGGGAGACCAAACATCCTGCAACTTCATACAACAGCAAGCGCCTTCTGAAAACGGCAGCCTAACCCAGGGACCACTTCTCACCATGTGTCTCCATGGAAACAACACATTTCTATCCCCACGGCTGCCTGCTTCCTTCCCTGTCTATATATTCTTCTGGCTCATCATTTACAACTCTGGCGTACATATAAAATCACTTGTGTGGAGCTGACTCCCCGTGTCCTCTCTCACACTGCAGGAAGGGGTGGGGGAGACACCGAGCACTGCCACGGTGAAGCTGTGATATCAGAGGAAGCCAGACGTGACAAGGAGGCAGGAGGGCATGTTTATAGGTACACGGGACATGCTCAGAAAGTTGGTCCAGAGCAGCAGGTGACAGGTTTGGAGCAGATTCGTAAGGAAAATGATCTAAAAATAGACCTTCCCCCCACCGTTTTTTGTTTTCCAAGACAGGGTTTCTCTGTAGCTTTGGAGCCTGTCCTGGAACTAGCTCTTGTAGACCAGGTTGGCCTCGAACTCACAGAGATCTGCCTGCCACTGCCTCCTGAGTGCTGGGATTAAAGGCGGGCGCCACCACCGCCCAGCTTAAAAATAGACCCCTTGAAGTGATGTCTCAGAGGATATGATTATTGTCATTGCACAGATCTTGTCCAAATTCACTGTGGTGACTGTTTACCCTGCAAACCAGTCTCTAGTAAAGACAGGAATAACCTGAGCCAGGCTCAGGGGTCTCAGAGTCCTGGTGGCTCAGTAGGTATCTCACGCCTGCCACAATACACAATTGCTCTGATGCTCCGGGGAAGTCCCTTTGTCTTGTTTGTACATAGGAGGAAGCTGGAGCTCAGACAGGCGAGTCAGCACACAAGGTCAGCTGGTGGAAAACTGAGCAGTGACCTAAGGCCCAGGTCTAGCTGATGCCTGCATTTTCTGCACGTCACATGACCCCAGAAGACTATGGGATCTGTGAATGAAGTTGGGTGTGTCAGGGAACAGAGTGACTGAGGTCACTGGCCACTTGGGCAGACCTTCTGTCCTGAGGAAAGAGGAGCCTGTGTCCCTTTGCTAGAGAAGAAGTCACTACCTCTAGACAGTAGCTTGGCCTACAAAGGGGTTGCCAACAAGTCCTGTCAATCGAGCCACTGGACCTCTCTGGGCCTCTATTGTGGCCCAGGTATGATTCTGTGACACTGGTTCTCAACTGTGGGTTGTGACCCTTTTGGGAGATGTTGAATGACCTTTTCATGGGGGGGGGCACATATCAGGTATTTGCATTAAGATTCGTAAAATTACAGTTACGAAGTAGGAACAAAATAACCATGGTTTTTGAGAACCACTACTTCTTATGGTAAGAAAGTACCAGAAGTCACTGTGGATGCAGTGGCTGATTCAGTGACCTCAAACCCTTCACCTAGGGTGGGGATGAGCACCCTGAGTCTGGCCCCCAGCCCACCATTGTGAGGACTGGCTGAGCAGGTGACACTGCAGTCAGTACCTTGTGACACGCTGCATCTGTCCCTTGCACAGAAAATCACCATGACAACCAAGTGTGATCTTGGACCCTCAGCTGCCTGGATTGTAAAATGGAGGGACAGTGAAGGTCCTCACTTCCCAGAGCAGGTGACAGGCTGGGTGCATCAGGCTCTTGGCTCAGGTAAGCAGGAATGAGTGACACACCCCCTTCGGTCCCCTCCCTCTTCATGGCTGGCATTGTGCTGGCCAGAAGACTTGCAGGCAGGCCACACAGCGGGCTGGCTGCTATGCAACTCAGGATGGAACAAGCCCAACGCCCAGCAGCAGCTTCCTGTGGGGACCCCATGTACCATGCTGGCAAACAGCTCCCCATCATCATCGCAGGCCACCCCTCCGGGGCTGTAGAGCTGGAACCAGCCATCCTTGCCGGCCCGCACGCTCAGCAGGCACGAGTGGACCTGTGGGCAGAGGACAGACACACTGTCAGTCCTAGACAGGTACAGAGGAAACGTGGATGACGTCGACAAGCCAGGCAGTCAGGAAAGACACGAACTTCCTTTAGCTCCACAGCCACTGGCCTCCTACTAAGTTCCACAGACCTTCGGGGAAGTCCAGCCATGTGTCCTCAGCGTCTTAGAATAACCACGAGGCCGACTTAGCTGAGGGAAGCTCTGAGGGAGACAGGGCTGTGGTCTCCCAGGGCAGAGTGACCCCAAACAGGCCCTGTCTCCATCTTCTTCTGTGTTTCACTCTGGGTGGGCCACTTCCTCTCTTTTCTGCTTGGGTCTCTGCCATCTCTATGCCCAGGGATCTCTCTTGCTCTCTGCCCCTCCCTGTCTGGGGTTTATCAACTAACCCTTAGGCTTGGGGTGTTTGCCTTCTTCTGCCCCACTTCCCACCTTTCTTCCGTGGGCAGTCTTCCCTCTAGGCCTGTCCTAGGAATCTCAAGCTCTCTCTAGCCCTGAGATTCTCTTCTGTGAGGTCTCATCCTCACCCCCTTAAGTCCGTCTGTCTTTCTCTACTGAAGGGTCTCTGTCTACAGTGGGGACAATGTTAGAGGCCAAACAACAACCCTTCTGTCCCTTCCCAGAGCTGTGAATAGGTACAAGTGCATGAGTACATGTGTGTCCATGCTTGGGAAGAGTTTCACACCTATACCCACAGTGATATCTCTCTCTCTCTCTCTCTCTCTCTCTCACACACACACACACACACACACACACACACACACACACACACACACACACCTGCTCTTTATGCCCTCCCTCCAACTCCTCAGAACAGATTTTAAGTTGGGACTAATGGTCACTTTGAGGGTGAAGGCCAAGGCTACTGAGTCATTTGTGCATAGATAGGTCTGTCACAGACCCGAAAGCAGACAGCAAAGACAGTGAGTCTCCATGGAGCATGGAGATACTGCGTGCCAGCATCTGGTTAGCCAAAGTCACCATCCAAGACCACACTTGGGTGACGCCATACAAGGCCAGGCCCCCAAACTTTTTTTCCTACTGTAGAAAAAAGGAAAAAGGAAAACGGCTTACTTCCTGTCTTGGGTCCTCTGCAAACCTCTGAATCACATACTTCAGTTCCCTGGAAGGAATAGGATGGGTCATTTGCAGGCCTGAGTGGACGTGTGGACATGGGGTTGGGGGAGGGTGGGAGAGAGGAAAAGCCCATGGGACATTCCTAGCAGGGACTGGCTGTGAGTCACAGGGGACTGTGCAGGAGGTCCCTTTGCAGCCTCCCAAAGTGCGTGTGACCCCAAGAATGGGCAAGAGGGAGGCTGGTGGTGGCAGGGGTGTGACAGTGACCCAGAGCAGGGGGCACTCGGAGCTGGAGAAGGCGGGGTGGCATACTCACTTGGTGAACTTCTCGTGTGCGAGAGCTCTGTACCAAAACCAAAGAGACAGACAGTTAGTCAGGCGTTTGATGAGCGAAGCTCACATGCCCTCCAGGGACATAGAGACTGTAGCTCTGATTAGAAGAACGTAGAGGACATTGACAAAGAAATGTGGGTATCTTGTCCTTCCTTTGACAAGGTGAGGATCACAGTTACATGAATAGGCTGAGCCCCCAGTGTCCCCACAGCCAACCAACACCAGGTCCACACCAGTCAACTGCAGAGGCGCTAACCAAGTGCGGGGGGTGCACGAGCGTGAAGGCACATGCGGGCTCCAGGGACCCAGGTGTGTTTGTTAATTGTTCCACAATTAAGGCAAGGCTGCACTAATTACCAGCGCACATTGCCAGGCAATCAGGGACCATTCTTCCAAGTGAATTGCATCATGGGCCACTGTCAAGCGGGTCCTAGGGCCTGTGGGGACAGCTGCTGCAGCCAATGATGCCACAGAGAGAGGAGGCTCTAAGGAGTCGGATTTCTCCGGTCTCCATTCTTGGGGGCCCTGAGGGAGCTAGCGGGGCCAGCAAATGGGGCAATTACTGGGTGTAATGTCCCCCTCCGAGGAGCTGCATTCACAAACACTGGCTCGCTAATGGGCTCTGCAGAGAGCCCCAAGTGCCTCCCAGGGCCCAGCAGCTTCCCATCTGTCAAAACAGGCCCGCAGGCATGTGAAGCCAGTGGCTCAGCTGAAGCTCTGTGCAGGCTGGGACCCACCACCACCCAGCCGTTTCCCATGATGCATTTCCTGTTAGGAGGAGGGTGGTGAAAGAGAGACAGAGGGGCCATCCATTTCTGGTCACATTCCGAGTATGGTGTGAGCGAACGGTGGGCATTAAGGCACAGCGAGTGCAGCTAGCCTTCCCCTGCACAGTCCGAAAATGGCTCTATGTGTGCATTTTCTTTTCTTTGTTGATGCTAGAGATTGACCCCCTCCCCCAGCACTGCACGTGCTAGGTGCTCCCCAGCCTTCCCTCCCTTCTTTTGCAGACAGGGTTTTGCTGGGTAGCTCACACTAGCCTGGAACTGTTAACTATAGCAACGGGTCTCAACCTATGGGTCGCAACCCCATTGAGGGGGTGAATGGCAGATATCGAATGGCAGATATCCTGCATATCAGATATTTACAGTACAATCTATAACAGTAGCAAAACTACGGTTAATACAAAATTTAGTTTTATGGTTGGGAGTCACCGCAACATGAGGAACTGTATTAAAGGTAATACAGTTGAACTGTATGCAGTGTTAGGAAGGTTGAGAACCACTGATGTACAGGCACGTGATACCATGCCTGACGCGGTACTATAAACTGTGGAGTTTTACTGTCCCCCAGGGAGGGAGGGAGGGTATTATTGTTTCGCACCTGGGACATAGTTAAAACCTGTTAAAGTGACCATAGGTTAGGCATGGAAGTGACCATGGTTAGGCTCTGACCTCTTCCGAGTCTAAGGGTCCCCTATGTCACAACCACAAAGGCTGAGACTATTCCGACCACATTCTCGGTATTTCAGAGGCCCAGAGTCAGGCTACATCTCCATGTCTTGGCTGTGGGCCCCAGCCCCGCTCTGTAACAGACACCACCCCCCTCCCATTCAGACAGGGCGTGGTGGGACTTACTCTTTGGGGAATGGAATGGGCTGGAGCAAGCTGGCCAGAGACGGCCTCCAATCATCATAGTCAGACCTAGGATGAGAGAGGAAGTCGGTGAGGGGTGGTCTCAGGCCGGTTTTCCACAAGCAATCCTGCATGACCGTAAGACGGCAAGTGTCTGGTGTTATCACAACAACGTGGATTCTGCTCCACCTACTTCATGGACAATGTCCAGAGCACAACATGAATCAATAAAGGACATTCCCGACTTTCACACACAAGACAAGGGGCAACTACCTAGCTCCCCAAGATCGCATACCCCCTTGTTCAGAACTGAGACTTTCCTGTCTCAGTTCACTGCCCTTTTGAGCCATCACCAAGGGTGAGGGACTGTTCTAGGTCTCTAATCCCTAAATCCATGTTGAGGTCCCAGACCCTTAAGACCTCAGAATGGGACATCTGGAGAGACAGAGAGGGCCTCTAGGTTGGACCCTGACCCAATCTGGTTGACATGAGAAGTATGTGCAGAGAAAAGCCCCCCAAAGACCAGGGCAGGCTAGCCCGCCACACCTTCACCTGTCTCCTCAGAACTAAGAAGACACTGTAGTTATAGCCACACGGCCTGTGATGGGGTCACAGTAGTTTAAGTGCGTCTCTCTTGGCTGGTTGACAGACCCAAAGGGAAGCCTACAGACTGATTTGAGAAAACCAACCAACCAACCAACCAACCAACCAACCAACCAACCAACCAACCACAGTTTGAGGCACTGTCCTCATCTACCAGAAACTTCTTTTTAGACAGGGTTTCAAGGCCAGTGAGACAGCTCTGTGGGTAAACATGCTTTGTCCCCAAGTCTGACAACCTGAGTTCAAGTTTGAGCCCCAGAATTCACATGGTTGAAGAAGAGAACTAACCCCTGCACACTGTCCCCTGACCTCCACAGACCTCCACATGTATGCTGTGGCATTTGAATTGAATGCACACACGTGCACACACGCATGCGGCAGCTGAAGAGCGAACCTCCAGGTAGTCTGTTTTCATGGCACGAGTCTCATCTTTTCAGTGGCTGGGTGGATAGCTGGCCCCAGGCTTCAAGCCTTAATGTCGGTCCTCTTTGACATTCAGAATTCAGGATTCCTGCCATCACCTCCATTAATGAGCTTCCTGCATGCCCCCCCCCCCGCCTCCTTCTTGATTTTCCAATCCCATTCAATCTATTTGTTTTTGATTTTGAGATAGGTATCTCATGTAGCCCAGGCTAGCTATATAGCTGAGGATGACCTGGTCCTCCTGCGTCCACCTAGGATTTCTGGCATGCTTTATCACGTGTCGGTCTGTAAGGGTGGACACCAGGACTCTGAAAGCGAGGCAAGCACACTACCGACTTAGTCACGTCTGGTCCACCCTTCTTGATTTTTAACACGGCCGATAACCTGCCCACCCGTGTGTATTCTGGCCCATAGAAATACAGCCTGCTGTTTTTCAGCCCCAGGACAAATGCTTCCTTCTAACACAGTACAGCTCAGATAACCCTTGGCTCTGGACTATTCCCGCCCTACCGTCCTCTGAATGAACCCACGAGAAAAAGCCTTCAGGACCCAGATCACACCCTGGAAGGTTCTAAGAAAAGGCCCAGATGGACAACATGGAAAAGAATTGCCAGAAGGGTCTGGTGGTGTTAGATAAAGTCCTAACAGTGATCTGGCTGACACCTAGGCACACACTGTGCCCTCGTACTGGGCTCAGATTTAATCTCCGCAACACCCACAAGAGGTGGGGGAGGAGGGAAGGGACGTCTGCATTCGGCAGCAGGAGGTGAGGGGCATGATAGCCTGCTCACTGTGTGCTGGAGGCTACCAGGCCTGTGGACTGTGCCAATCAAGGGTCTCAGAGCTCGGAGGCCCCCGGACGCATGCTGGAAGTGCCTGTTCCCCCTGGCACTTCCTGGGTGTGTGTGTGTTGGGGGGGGTGTCACTTATTTATGCAATGAGCTTGCCTTCCTATGCTGAGATCCCCGCCACCCTTAACTGACCCATGGCCAGCATAATCAAAATGTGACTTTCTACGTCGTGTTCACTGTGTGCCGCATGCTTTCTTCTGAGGCCCTCCTAGAATCTTCCTGGTCAGGTGGGTGTCACTGTCATATCGCTTTAGAAACACAATTGCTGGAACGTAGGCATCTCAGCCTTGGCCTCAGGTTAGAACTGAGCCTTGAACCCAGGATCCTGGCTCCTGTCTGTGTTCTGCCCACTAGTGCCTCACTAGAAGGTGAACCAGGTCATACCTGCAGGAGAAAGCTACACTTGTTGGATCTTTTTCTATTAAAAAAAAGTTTTACAGGGGCTGGAGAGATGACTCAGTGGTTAAGAGCACTGACTGCTCTTCCAGAGGACCTGGGTTCAATTTCTGCACCCACATTGCAGTTCACAACTGTGTGTAACTCCAAAATCTGACACCCTCACACCGACATACATTCAGGCAAAACACCAAAGCACATTAATAACAACAAAAAAAAAGTTTTACAAAATAAAACTTGGAAATTTGGGGGGAATGGCTTAGTAGGCATGAGTGCTTGCTGTGTATGCATGAGGTCCTAAGTTCGAAACCGCAGCACCCATGTCAAAAGCACACGCCTGTAACTAGTGCTGAGGTGGACAGGATCACGGGGGCTTGGTACCTGCCCGCCTAGCTTCAGATTTAGTGAGACCCCGTCTCAGGGACCAAGGCAGATAGTGAGAGACTAGGATGCTGAATGTCATCTTCTTTGCCTTCACATGGACACGTGAGATGCATGTGTACACCATACAAGTATACTACATCCCACATAGAAATAATTAAGATTTATTCTGTGTAGAAAGGTTATCGGAGAACCCAAAGGAGATTTAAACACTTAAGTCAGAATGGGGTTGAGGGAGCGGATGTGGGGCTCCTGGGGGCCTCAGAATCAGGAGCATCGTCTCCCTTCACCTCGGCTGCTCTTTCTGCCAATGGTATATGCCCAGAGTTGTGAGTGTGGCTTTCCTCACCCTCACAATGTCCAAAGGGCCGCTTCCATTCCACACCATACCACCCTTCCTTTCTTCCTGTGAGACAAGGTCTGTTTATGTGGGCCAGGCTGTCCTGGAACTCACTATGTAGACCAGGCTGTCCTCAGAGATCAGCCTGCCTCTGCCTCTTGAGCACTGGCACTAAAAGCCTGCACCACCACACCTGGTTCTATCTTTTCTTCAGCTCTCATCTGGATTGAGCCAAATGTTCACTCTCACCAAGAACCATGGGACAATGGAGACAATGTCCCATTACTGAAACCTCACAGCAGCCCTCCATGGAGAGGGCAAGACAACCTGAGGCCCAGAGGAGCCAGGAGCACCGTCTCAGATTACTCAACAGATAAAGCCGTGTCTATTAGATACTGGGTTCTTGCCACCCACAAGCATGCTGAGTGCCACAGTGCTCTTTTCCTAAGCTGTCAAGAAATTATAACTGTGCCTTATCCCGATTCTATCATAGGACAGGAAACACTGCTACGCTACAGTCACCAATTGTGGTGACTCCCCCACACTGGGAGTCCCTCTATGTGTGGTGGGCTGGGCCTATAGCTGTCACCTCCCATGCTCATGCTACGCCACCAAGGCCTGGCTGGAGGGCTAAGTCAAGGAGGTCATTAGACGAGTTCATGACAGATTAGAAAGTAGCACCCGGGGAACACGCACCCAGCTCCGTATGACCTAAACCTGCTTCCCTTGACACAAGACACACTGGAGCCTTCTGAACTGCATGGGATTATTGATATCTAGCAAATCTGAGGGCCTGCGGACCAAAGATCTAGGAGCCAGCTTGGTTTGACAAAGTTTAGAAACTTGGTCCTATTCTAGTGTGACCCTTCTTGGCTTTATCAGACTGTTCCAGGCCTGGGCATGGCCCCTGACCCCCAGCCCATGCCCTGGAGTTGCAGCAGAGCAGGACTTCTGGTCAAGCAGGTGGGGCAGAACACTCATTCATGAACATCTGTAAAGGAGGTAACGTCTGTCAGTGGCGAGAGGCCTTTCAGGCCTGCATGTTCCCCGGAGAAAGGACCCACATGGCAAGGCGCCTGGGGCCCATGGGAGATAGCCCAAGGCAGCCAGCTCTGACCTGGAAGGCTGCTGCACGAGTGTAGCTCAGAGAGGAGCCCATAGCCAAGAGCCTGGTGAGGCTCAGAGTGCTGTGGCTCTGGCGAGGAAAGAAACGAGACTCCTCTCTGCCCTATGAAACCCAGATCTGAGCTCAGTTCTCGGTGCTCTGAAGGGAGTTTGGAAGTTTCTTTCTTCGGCTGTAGGATCAATAAATTTGGTTGTACCCCTTTCCCTGGCCCCTGAGGGGACACAAAGAGGCTGGCACTGATTTTAAAGAGCCCCTAGTCCTCTTAAGGACAACAGGAGGTACAGAGGCAGGCGATTGCTGCCGCCACTTTCTCCCTCAACCACAGGAGTCCTTGGTCTAACCATCCATGTACACACATGCGCACACATGCAGTTTTAGACACCACAGCACTTATCTGGGAGCACAAAATACCCTAATGTGCCCTCTCGCACCCCACGTTCTGGTTTACAAGTCAGGTGGACAGAAAACCCCTATGGGCTCTCCCCTCCCACCTCTCCCGTTCTGGTTTATGAGTCAGGGGGCTGGAAACGCACCTCTACCCAGGTGGCAGTGTGACTAGGACTGAGAACAAATGCTAAAAGACTGGTAACAAAACAATATGCTGGAGATGCTGGAGGACCCCACCCCCACCCCCACTTGCAGAGAAGCTTGGCTTTTTGTTTTGTTTTTGAAATAGGGTCTCACTCAGTAGCTCATGTTGACCTGGTACTCACTATATAACACAGGTAGCGCTTGAACTTGAAGCCATCCTCCTGCCTTAGTATCGGGACACCCTTGCCTCTAACACACTTGCCTCTATGCACGTCTAACTCGAGTGTGCACCCACAGGCTCCTCGGCCACAGTCACCCCTATAGGACTCAGGCTGGCAGCAGGACCAGCCTCCCAGCCCCTGCCATCCCCACAGCAGCGGGGCGGGTTCCAGGCTACTCACAGCAGCTTGAGGATCTCCACGTGGCAGCCAAGTGTGCGGCCGGCCTGGGGGCCCAGCTCGATGCTCATGGTGCCACACGCTGGGCTCACCATGAGGCAGTCGATGAGGTTGGGCTCACTGTCGTTGCCCGTGCTGGCCGTCAGCGCCGGCTTGGCAGTGCTGGTGCGCTCCACCTCCACATGGACCTCGCTGGAGGCCACAACCACCGACTTGAGCCGTGGCTCCGACAGTGTGGCTTCCTGAGACACCAGGTCGGGGCTGGGGTGCAGCAGGCGCAGAGGTAAGGTGGGCTTCCGGTCGCATGGTTGCTGGCAGCCGTTCCGGATCTCCTTCAGACTGGGAGAGTTGTCGCGGCTGGAGAGGGAGAAGAGAAACAAGTGTGGGCAGGGATCAGCCTTGGCAACCAGAAATCCCAGCACTGAGCAGAGATGAATGAATGACTATACTTGGGATGCTGAGGCAGGAGGATGCCTGCAAGTTTAAGGCTGGTCTAGACTACATAGTCTGTCCCTGTCTCAGAAAAGGAAACTGAAAACCAAAAGCCATTGGTGACACAAGCCCAGATTTTCTGAGCATTCATGCATCAGCTCAGGGGAGCTTCAGGTTCCTCTAAAACCCCTGAAAAATGACCACAAATGAAGTGGAGCTGTCATGAAGTCCATAGGACTGAAGAAGTGGAAGGGGTGTGCACAGCTCAGGAAGAGGAGCACTGAATCTGGAGTCCAGACTGGTCTGCCATCTCCATAACCAGTCACAGCTTAGCACAGTGGGCACTCAATATACTGATCAACAAGTGAGCATTCACCTCTGACAGTGAACAATGCTACCCCTCACTGTGACAGTCACCTAGCACTGGTGCACCCAGACCAATGCTACCTCTTACTGTGACAGCCACCTAGTGCTGGTGAACCCGGACCAACGCCACCTCATGCTGTGACAGCCACCTAGCGCTAGTATACCCAGACCAATGCCACCTCATGCTGTGACAGTCACCTAGCGCTGGTGAACCCGGACCAACACCACCTCATGCTGTGACAGCCACCTAAAACTGATGCACCCAGACCAATGCCACCTCATGCTGTGACAGTCACCTAGCGCTGGTGAACCCAGACCAACACCACCTCATGCTGTGACAGCCACCTAGCGCTAGTACACCCAGACCAATGCCACCTCATGCTGTGACAGTCACCTAGCGCTGGTGAACCCGGACCAATGCCACTCCATGCTGTGACAGCCACCTAGTGCTGGTGCAGCTGTACCAACGCCACCCCATGCTGTGACAGCCACCTAGCGCTGGTGAACCCAGACCAACACCACCTCATGCTGTGACAGCCACCTAGCGCTGGTGAACCCGGACCAACACCACCTCATGCTGTGACAGTCACCTAGCGCTGGTGAACCCAGACCAACGCCACCTCATGCTGTGACAGTCACCTAGCGCTGGTGCACCCAGACCAATGCCACCTTTCACTGTGACATCACCTAGTACCTGGTGTACCTAGACCAATGCTACCCTTCACTATGACAGTCACCTAGCTCTGGTGCACCCAGACCAATGCCATCTACCTGCTGTGACTGTCACCTATCACTGGTACACCCATACCAACACCACCCTTGGATCTTTCCTGATACACCTGTGACACTTGAGCAATCCAGTCCCGCTCCGCTTGTTTTCTAAGTTGACGCTTCCCCTCCCACCTTGATGCCACCATGCCCTTCAGGGCCCATTTCATTGCCTGCCCAGCCAGGTGAGAAAACACAGCGTCCGCCCTTTTCCTGGGAGCTAATAGTCCATGTCCATGGCTCCCAAGACCCACATCCTGGTGAGCCTGGACTCTCCAGGGGGTCCTTTTGGAGCTCTCCTCTCCATTCTGGCATCTCCAACTGCCTGGAGGCTTATAATGCGTATGCTAGGTGTCATAGGGTGGTGACTGAGGAACTGGGCTTTTTGGCCACAGTTGCTTAGAAAACGTGAGATCAAACACTGATGTTTGGAACTTCTTTGCAGCAGGGACTTGTCGGAGCCCTGACCTGATAAAGCCCCTTCCGAAGTTACCCTCAATTCCTGGGACAGCATCCTCAGGCATGCGGACAGTAGCAACAGGTTCTGGGGCTGGTGTCCATGCTGCCCGGCACCAGGTTTCACACAGGTGCTTACAGATACACTCTCCCAGGGGCATGGGAGACAGACTCCATGGGGCTAAATGATTTCTCTCAACGTCACAGCCTCTGAGTCTAAGCAGCTGGATCTGGAGCCTGCCCTCTGCTCTAGGAGCTAAGGTACCGCCAAAAGTTAAGGTGCCCAGGACTGCAGGTTTCTCCTCCAGGAAGTCCCCTTTGATTTCCTCTTCCTGCCACGGGCATGGTCCTCGCCTGAACTCAAAGGCTTATCTTTTCACTGTCCTAGTGGACACTACTTTTCCCTCAACCAGGGAACTTCTGAAACATCCCCAAACTCAGGGAGCTCAGCCTGGGAGCTGATACAAACAAGTGTCAGGGCTTCCACACGACCAAGCACAGCAGGTAGTGGGGGCTTGTACCTAAGATTGACGACCTTAGTTCATTTCTTACTTAGAACCCTGCATGGTGACAGGTTAGAATGACTCTTTGAAGTCATTCTCTGGCCACACGAGCCTTCCAGCAACAAATAAACAATCAAACGCAAAAAAAAAAAAAAAAAAGAAAAGAAAAGAAAATAATTGCTTACGAAAAGAAAAAAGGAAATAAAGAAAAAGAAAGCACTACTTGTTTAGGTCCCTCTCAAACCTGTCACACGTGTGCCACGTCCCCAAAGACAAGCAAGCGCATGCATGGTTCGGTGTGGAGGGCTGGGCCTCCTCGCACTGGCGTTCCACGTGGCAGCCCCAGGGCCACGTGCAGAACTTGAGAACAGACTCAGGGAAGGCCTGAATCCATTTTGCACCTGCCGTGAGCTAGGGCTGAGTGCAGCCCACTGAGGGCGCTCAATAAACACGTTTTGGCTTTGCTGGGGAAAAGCAATCACTGGCTTCTGGAAACCTGTGGACTCCACAGTGGGCGGAAGCCGCATGTGGTCTATGAGGTGGGGCCTGGGCATCTCTGTGGGCTCAGACCTCATCTGCTCTCCTGTGCTCGGCACTCCAGCTCCCTCTGTTTGCCTCTGCTGGGGTCGAGGAGTGGATTTTCAAGGCCTCTTGGCTCTGCTCGGTGATTTTCCAGACAGCCACGCTAACCTGGGTCAGGCTGTCTGTTCTTTGAGTGCGGGAACATCGTGTGCTCACCGGGAGTGGTACAGAGGCCTGGAGGACACTGGGAGGGACTGACCAATGGGCCAAAAGGAAACAACTTGGCAGAACGAGGCCTGGAGGAGGGGGGAAGTCATGCCATCAGCTGGGACCCCCAACTCTCGAGGACTTCCAGAGGCTCAGCTGCGCTGTGCTGGGAGCCAAGGCCAGCCTGCGTGGGAGGAACAGCAACCTACCGTATTCGCCTCACGCCTTCATCATCATGGTCCCTCATGTTGGAGGCTCTGCAGCCCGTCTCTCACCCAGCAGCAGGAGAGGGGTAGTGCCATAAGGGAAATCCCCATAACATCCCTCCGCTACCTAAACTTTCTGTTCTCAGAAAATGTAACCTAGGCCACCCTCCTCTTAAGTGTGCCCTCTGGCTCAGCATCTGCCACTGGAAGGTCTGCAAACCTCGGGCCCCACACCCACACGCTGAACCGAAACCTAATTTTTTTCTTTATTGATATTTATTGAGCTCTAC